>CAAE01004399.1:0-13942 GCA_000180735.1 Tetraodon nigroviridis | reverse complement strand
ATCTATCCATCTACCCATTCGTCCACCTAATCACCCATCCATCCATCCATCCATCCATCCATCTTTTAGTCCTTTAAGACCAAAGATCCCACCAGTCGGGCTCAGGGTTCAGGCCTATGCTAACGCTAAGGGGAGCCGCCAGGAGGAGGACCTGCCTGTGCGTCTGTGCTCAGGAAAGCCCCTTTGCTGCTTTGATCGGCGCTAGCGCTAGCGCCCTTTCACACCTCCTGCTAATTGAGGCAACGCTGCAAAGCTGAATACACACTCAGACGGAGGCGGTGCTGCTCTGTTGACTCTGGCACTCTGGAGGGGAGCAATTTGCTAGTTTGTTTAGCGCTTTTCTTTTTTCCTCCTCTTTCCTGGGCGATCCGAGAGCACAGTGGTAATAATCACTCCTGCTGGGAGCTTAATTACAACCAATCAGCCTTTCAGACCAGACTGGCTCCCTCCGTCTGCTCGTCCAGCTTCAGCTCAAAGCTGTCACGGTTTAGCCGCTGCCGCAGCACCGCGATCAGCTGTCCGGTTCTGTCTCCTTCGGCTCCGACGTCGGTGGAAAAACCCCGGCTGTGTTTACGTTCCTCTAAATTCCACCTGCATGATTCATTTCTGGGTTTACTCACTGGAACAGTCTGAAGCAGCGGTCCCCAACCCCTGGGTCCAGGACCAGTACCGGTCCGGGGCTCATGTGGTTTGGGCCGCCTACAGAAATCAAAAAACTTTCTTCACTTTGGTTTACTTTTTAACTGAAACTGTTGGTTTTTTAGAGAAAAAAAATGCTGGATTCTTATCCAACGATGGAAATGTCACTTCAAAGCCTCCAGTTTGCTGCTTGATAACTTGTAAAAGTTAGAAGCTAAGGCTAGCTGGCTAGTGGAGAGGAAGCTATCGCCACCTAGTGGACAAACAGTTTTTGGCTGTTTGCTGCCAATTCTCCAGAAGGAGGTCAGAGATACGAAAGATCTGTTTATTTAGCCGTTAGCACCTTTATCGTTAGCATGTTAAAAACGATGCTGTTAACCTGCTTCCCCACCTGCCTGATTAGCATCTGCGGTCAATCCTGCAACAGCTGCGTCTGGACGTTCAAGCGCCGCCCGTATCGCTTTAGGATGCTAACGTGTAGCGTGCGGATTAGCGCCTGGACTGTCCTGGAGCCTGCTAATTCAGCGGGTTCAGGATCAGATGGACTTCACGGCGTAGCGGCTGCGGGGGCGGCAGCAGGGGATGATGGGAGGTCGCGCCGTCTCCAGCGCCGCCGGCACAGACGGCTGTTTGTGCGGCGCGACCCCGTTGACCCCGCCCTCAGCTCCACCTTCACACTCCATAAATCAAGACGAGCCGTCCGCGTGTGAATCCAGCCCATAATAGTGGCGCTATTGTTCCCGGGGCCGGATCCCTTTCGGGGCTATCGTGCAGCCCCGATAGCGCCGGCCCTCGCCGTCGGCCACGTCGGCGGGGTCATTATCCGCCGCGCTCAGCTCCAAAAATAAGACGGCTAATTGGCCGGTGTTTATTTCTGCTTGGCACAAACTCGCCGAGGCTTTTTCGCAGGTTGTTTGCGGCGCTCTGGGAGGCAGCGCTCGCTGGAAAAAGCGCCGGCTGGTCCCGCTTCTCCATAAAGAGCACCTTCTCTCCGCGCGGCGGCGGCGTGTGACATCATGAGTGTTGACTCGCCAGCAGATGAGTGATGCACGTGGCGCTGCTAGCCTCGCACGCAGCCGCAAACCGCTAGGTCTGTCTGGGAGCAGGGGGGGGGCGTCAGGGCCGGACACAGCGGACCTCTGTCACCTGTCGGGCCCCACCGGGGGGCCCCCAGGCACCGGGCCCAGCCGCTGGGGGCCCCCGCCCCCCCCGCACACAGCTCAGTGGGGGGTGGTTGACGCAGGTGCCCGCCGCCGCCGGGGGGGTGTGTACTTTGGCCAGGCCACTGTCGGAGGCGTGGCTTCCCCCCTCGGCCACGCCCACTCCCTCACGCGGCGCTGAGACGGTTAACAGCCAAACGCAAAGTCAACCCAGATGTGCTTTTAAACCCTCCGATGAACAAAGGCGGAACCACCGGCGCCAGCCGCCAGGCTCCGCCCACAACCACCCAGACGCACGGGCGGGCGGGGGGCGGGGACAGCGGCGGGGCTTTTATTTCCCTTGGCGGCCATAAAGTTGCAGCAGAAGCGTTTTTGGCCATTTTCCCTCCAAACATTTGACCTTTGGGCCGGACAAACCCGGTCGGCTAACCGCAGCGCTACGTCAACCACACGACAGAAAACACGGCAACGCTAGCACCCCCTACCTGCTAATATTACAACCTCGGTTAACGACGTCAACAAACATGCTAGCTACGTTTGCAACTTCATGCTCCTCTTTGTATTTTTTGACCTTTGACCTGGTCGATCCAGGTCCGGTTGATCCGGGTCAGAAAACGCTAATTAAAGGCTAACATTAGCGTAGTGAGAAGTTAGTCACCTCCTCGGTGGACGTCACTTCCGCTTTAGTCTCACAGACGCCGGAGCTGCTTTTGGATAGCCAAAGCACAGAAGCTAATGCTAATCCGCTAACCAAACTGTCCTCACTTTACCTGTGATTTACTTTGATAGCTTGCTAGAGGCTAATGAAAAGATTTTGCTGTTGCCAGGACAGTCAATCCTGGCGCGCTAGGCTAGCGCTGAGACAAGCTAGCTGCAGCAGAAGAATGCTAATTGATTTGTAATCGTTGAAGCCGTTTTTTAGCAACCCCCCTCCCCCCCAGACGTGTTTTTGGTAACGTGATCCACCTTCTGTTGGCGGCGGCGCTGCGGTCGGAGACGCCAGCCTCCCCGCGGATAACGCGCCGACGTGCTGACGGTTCTGCTCCACCAGACGGGGCCTTTCTGGGGGCCGGTTTGGGGAGGGTGGGGGGGTTCGTCTTGGAGCTTCTACCTCTTCTTCTTTATTTTTCTGAATAAATGTGCTCGGTTGCCCCCCCCAGTGGCCGCTTGAGGGTAGAACCCTGAGGAGGATGAGGAAGACCAGGTGAGGAAGACCAGGCCACTCCCGCTTCCCTGCTGCGTCTCTGAAATGATGGATGCTGGTCACCATGGAGACGCGCTGATCAAACGAGGCTGACCGAGCTCAGCAGGACGCCAGGCCCTTCACCCAGAGCTCCTCCCCCCGCCTGGTTACCGCCTGGTTCTGGTTGACTTTAACCAGATGTCCAGGTTAGCAAACTCAGTCGCTCTGAGCTGAAACCCATCTAGCGCTAAGGCTAGTGCTAACCCTGGCCAGGCCGACTGATGTGGGTCCAACTGGTCTCTCCTCTTGGCTTTGATCTTCCAGCTTTAACGACTTTGACTTTTCTGACACGGAAACTCAGATCTGAGCCGAACTCGGCAATTAAAGCTAAAATAGGAGCGAAGCGAGATAAGGAGCTAGCCGTTGTTAGCGTTCCTCACCGTCAGGAATCTAAACTCTGACTCATCACGAATGTACTACTTCACTTGGTTTCTCCCCGAAAAACACAAGCTAACGGCTAGGTGTTAACAGGCTTATTAAAGCCTAGTTTGGATGCCCCGCCCCCCAAGAATACGGGGAAAAGGAAAAATAAAATTCCAGATCTGCTGCCTCCAGTTTTCCATCTCCATAAACGCGTCTGGAATCCGGAGGCCTCCGTCAACGTGTAGCTGATTAGCACGGCGGCGCTAACGAACCCATGAGTTTCCAGGCCCAACAAATCCCCCGAGATCGCTAATCCATCTCTAATGGTGATCTATTAAAGCCGCTAGCAGACAGAGAGGCACCTGGGTAATCTGAGCCCACGCTAACGGGGCAGCGGCTCAGCACAAAACACATATCACCCACTTAAGCTAATTAGCTCTCTATTTGTCTTCCATTTGTGTGAGTAGCAACAGCGACTGACCCAAAACGTTCCAGAGGCGCTAGCACCAGAAGCAGATGCTAGCATAGGAGGCAGATACTAGCACCAGACAGAAGCTAACATCAGGGGTGGACGCTAGCATCAGAGGCAGTTTTGAGCCACTGACTGCTGCCAATGCTAACAGCTAAAAACAAACACATTTTCCTGAATTGAGCAAAACAAACCCAAAATTGTTTGTGTGATGAAGCTAAAGTTGGCTTTTTACAGTCAACGGCACCGCTAACTTTTATAGTTGGTGTGCAGCATTAGCTGAAGTGAAATACAACTAACACACAAAATTAGCTGATGTCTGTCAAAGATAGCTAAAAGACAGCTAATGCTAACTTGTGAATTTTAATAATTGTTAGATGTGATAAATGTTAGCCTTGGTTATGGTTAGCTATGGTTAATGACGGCTGTGGCTAATGCTAGCTGCAGTGACTGACTGGTCTTTACTCCATCGCGCCACTAGATGGTGGTGGAGCTCCGCCAGTGTTTCCTTTGATCTGTCTCGTTCTCAGATCAACAGTTTGACAGTAAAAAGATCCAGAAAGAAGTCAAACATTTACAGACATTTCTGTCATTTTTTTCCTCTGCTTTGATGTAAAATTCATCAAAGAGAAGATGAGGATATTTCTGAGGCGAGAAGTTCCCAACTTTACCCAGCAGAAGGCGCGAGAGCGCCAGAACAAAGCGCTGGAAAGCTCGTCTCTGATTGGATAAACCCTCATGACCTCACAGCCAACCAGCAGCCTCCTCCAGGAAACGTCAGGAAGTGGAGGGGGTCAAAGGTCGCCGCCCCAGAGTGACCTCTAGGTCCAAAACGACCCAAGAGAACCTGTAATCTACCCAGATCAAAGGCTGTCATCAGAACAAAGCAAGACCTCAGGGAGAAGATCAAAGCTGATGATCTTCAGCGGTTAATTACAATAACAGCTGAAGGCTGGTTTAGGGGAGGAGGCGGAGCTTAACCTCAAACAGCTGTTTAGGATCTAGTTTGTTCAAATTTCAAAATATTTCTGTTGACAAAAATAAGGAAAACTCTACTACATCAAAGCAGAATCACATGACTCCTGGATTGAAGGTTGGAAATTAGAAAAAAACCCAAAACAGGCCCAAAACCCAAGATGGCCGCCTCGAGGACTCCTCCGGCCAGAAAAGTCACGTTTGTGCCGTAAAACCCAGTCAAACCAGCATTCCCAGTGAACTAACCTCAAAGATCAAAGGCTGCTTTGATCTGGAGGGTTTAAAAAGCCTCAAACATCAACTAAACCAGTGAAAGGAGCACGTCTGAACCCACCTGCAGCGCCATGACTTCCTGCTCCTCCTGGAGGGTCCTGACGGGCTGCCCCCAAACATGCCTGATCCCAGAGCAGCGTTGAGGATCCAGGGTTTTATTTCCCCGTAAAATAATATTAAACGATCAGTTTGATGATCAGAAATAATTTAATAAAGCTTTAATTCAAAATAGAAAAACAACACCAACACCAGGGGGAGATGATTGTTTCTAGGTGATTCTCAAACGGTTGGGGTCAGGTGGTTCCCGTGGGGGCGGAGCCTGCAGCTGCTGGTCAGGTGGTTCCCGTGGGGGCGGAGCCTGCAGCTGCTGGTCAGGTGGTTCCCGTGGGGGCGGAGCCTCTAGCTGCTGTAGTTGCTGCAGGCTCTCTGCATGTCGGTCAGGAATCCAGGAACTCCTGTCTGGCACACAAAAATCCCACAGTGACCAGGGGCAGCGAACGCCACGCCCTTTCACTCCATCCATTCCTTCCCTCCTTCTTTCTTCTCTCATTTATTCCTCTCTTCCCACTTTTTCCCCTCTTTCCTTATCCTTCACCCTCCCTCCTTTCCTTTCTCTCATTCCTTCTGACTTTTCTTTTTCCTTCTCTATTCTTCTTTCCTTTTCCCACTTTTCTCTCTTCTTTCGTCTACTCCTCTCTTTTGCTCTTCCTCTTTCCCCTCCCCATCCCTTCTTTCCTCTCTGGCGGAGGTGAAGTCAGCCGGTTGAGATCTGGGTCAAAGGTCAGTGTTAGCGGAGTCGGCGGCTAAGGCTGCAGCTAGCTGCTGGTTCTCAGGCCCCTGGCAGGCGGAGCCCTGGAGGATCGAGCTGCTTCCAGGAAACAGCCCGTTTAATCTGCTTAGGCAGCTGCGAGCGCCTGTTTTGATCATGTGATCATGTTTGATTGGTCAGGACTTACTTTAGCCGCCCAGTTCACCAGCCAGGTCGGAATCATCCCGCCGGGATTATCAAAGTAATTCAGGAAGACTGAAAGAGAAAGACGAGCGACACCAGCCTGTTAGCTCACCCATGCTAGCCGTCCATCCATGCTAGCTGAAAAACTGTTTATTCTGAAGTTTGAAGAAGGAAAGGGTGGTCCGCTAACGAGCTAACTGCGTCTCCGCTGTTGGAAAGGCGCGGAGATGAAAGGCGGGTGCGAGGTCACCTCGGGTGCCCTGGCCTCCGTCGCTCTCCAGCGCCACGCTCTGGCGGTAGTCCCGCACACGCACCACGCCGCTCCGCTCCGGACACGGCGTCTCCGGGGAGCTGCGGGCCAGGATGACCCAGATCTTCCTCCCGTCCACGTCCAGGTCTCTGCGCTCCCTCACGTACACGTACTGGCCTCTGATTGGTTAAAGGTCCCAGCGCCGCCTCGCTCGGCTCTGACGCCAACGGCTCTTTGGCGGAAGGATACGTCTCTGTTGGACAGCGGAAACGGGTACTTGACCTCCCAGTAGATGGCGCTGTGTCCGCCAAAGTCCTCCTCGCGGAGCGCTAGCACACAAAAACGCAAACTGTAAACGGCGCTGCTGAAATGACCCCAAAGTTCACCACACAAACAGTTCAGACGCTCACGAGGCCACGACAGCGGGCACAAAGACGACACGTCTCACGGGAGAACTACTCCAGCTACGTCTGCAGGTGGACTAGCAGCGGGCTTAGCTAGCCTACGTCTGCAGGTGGACTAGCAGCGGGCTTAGCTAGCCTACGTCTGCAGGTGGACTAGCAGCGGGCTTAGCTAGCCTACGTCTGCAGGTGGACTAGCAGCGGGCTTAGCTAGCCTACGTCTGCGGCGTTACCTGGTGACTGAAGACGAGCAAAAAAAGGCTAAACATTTAATCAGTGTCAACGTATACTCCGAGAGGAGATCTGAGAAGAAAAAGGGAAAGCTGTTATTCTGGAACGGCGGGAAGTTCAGCCGGACAGGGGACGGGATTGGCCCAGGCCGGCGCGGTTGCTGCGCTAACGCTACCTTGAACGTATTTGTCCCAGGACTTCCTGTAGGCCAGGTCCATGTAGACGTCGGCGCACAGCTCCGGCCGGCAGCCGCTGAGGGCGCCGTAAACTTTGTACTCGTAAAGTCCCGTTTCCTGGAGACACGAGACATCTGAGGCCACGCCCACCGCGGAGGCCGCGCCCAACGCCAATCCTCAACAACAACACTGATTAGTGGAAAAACGACAAGTTTAAGGGTACAAGACAACCAAAATCTCTCCACAGAAGCAACTTTGAAACGCTTTTTAGTCATTAAAATAAATATAAAAAGCGAAATTAACAGAACTCTGTAAGAGTCCCTCCAAAATAAGAGCTTAATTAAATAAAAGTGTTTTAAAAGCTGGCTGGGATGTTTCTGTTGGTGCCGAGGTGAAGGCGGAATTTTTCAGATTGAAAATATTTATTTAAAGGTTGTTTGGACCGCGTTTGTGAGGTTAGAAGAGCAGAAAGCCTGAATTGGTGCACCTGCGAGCGGAGGGCTGGTTCTGGTTTGTTACCGGCTGGTTTTTACCCGTGTGGGGCTCCTAAATCGGCACCAACCTCTGTTACAGTTATTTCAATAAATAATCCGCAAATGAAACATTCAGAACAAGGTCGAATGTATGAAGACTTCAGCTGAACCGAACCGGGTGGATCGGTCCGGCTAGCTGCGGCGGTCCGGGCTAAGAGCGGGTTCGGGTACCGGACGGCAGCGCCGGTGGATCTCCACTCCCATCGCCTGGGTGAAGAGCTGCCATCCTCCCTCCAGCTGCGGCTCGTCCAGCTCCCTCCAGGCCGCCTGGAACTCTTCCTCCCCGAAGAGGAGCGACATCTTCCTCACGCTGCTGCGGAGCCCGCCGCCGTCAACCACACGGCATCAGCACGCACCACGCTTCCTGTGGACGCTGTCACAATAAAACCAACGCGCTCCATCACCCGCGGAAGGTAAGTTCTTTAAATTCCACAAATAGGGACTACACGTTACCCAGAGAGCTTTCAAGTTACATTTTCGATTGTGGTTTGTTTTTAAACATCGGTATAAGGAGAGAAGAGAAACTTTAAATATAAAGTGAAGATCATCCTCGGCGCTAACCCCGCTTTATTCT
This sequence comes from Tetraodon nigroviridis, assembly GCA_000180735.1. Taxonomy (NCBI): domain Eukaryota; kingdom Metazoa; phylum Chordata; class Actinopteri; order Tetraodontiformes; family Tetraodontidae; genus Tetraodon; species Tetraodon nigroviridis. Next base: position 5,703 of record CAAE01004399.1, on the reverse strand, counting down.
GAAATTCTCACGATGGCTGGTGTTCCCTGTGTGGTTTCCAGCTTTACGACCCTCATCGGGACCTGAAACAGTCTCGTGAATGAAGCCGCATCTGCGGACGTGATTGAGACTCGGCTGGAAGCGCGTGAACACAAACCAGATTTCATCTTTTCAATCGGATCAATGTTGGTCAGTCAACACCGATGAGTCGGACTGGTTGGCGTCATGGAACAAAGACCTGAGGTAAAGAGAAAAAACCTTTGTTGATCAAAGCCTGAAATTTCTGCACAGAAACTCGAGCTGAAACCAGAAGTTTCATCAAATTTGGCATTTGGGTTTTTGAATTCAAAAAACGCGACATGACATTAATCAGAAATATTCCATTTCCTTTGAAAGACTGGATTTAAACCGTTTTCTCGGGTTTATTTCAGGATTAAAGAAGTCAGAGTTTGAGATTTAAATAGATGAAAGTTAAGACGTCAGGACTGTTTCACATCATCTGGTTCCAGAGACCAACCACAAATCTGGAATTCAGCTTCCAAAGTTCCATCTTCAGTTTCAGCTGGTTTAGTTCTGGAAGCAGGAAGTTCAGACGCAGAAGAACGAGCTTGAAGTTCCAGCCAAAACCAGAACCAAACATCTGGGTTCGGAGCGCAAACCTCACCTTTGACCTTGAGCGTTCACAAACTGGAATTCTGGTCTTTTCCTCGTTTTCTTTTTTTTCCTGCTGGATTTTCAGGCTGGTTTTACTGGTTTTTCTGATGGTTCTAGCAGTTTTTTGTTGACATTCCAGTGTTTTCTAGCTGGTTTTTCTGTTTTTGGGGCTGGTTTTCCTGGTTTTTCTGGTGTTTGTACTGGTTTTCCTGGTTTTTCCGGTGTTTGTACTGGTTTTTCTAGCTGCTTTTTATTGACATTCCAGTGTTTTCTTGCTGGTTTTACTCGTTTTCTGCTGGTTTCTGTTTTTGGGGCTGGTTTTCCTGGTTTTTCCGGTGTTTGTCCTGGTTTTTCAGTTTTGGGGGCTGGTTTTACTGGTTTTTGCCGGCTGCAGACGCCTGCCCGTGGAGCTCGGTCTTTCAGCCGGCTGTAATGTCAGATCCTGCTCTCCAGGGAATGTCTCAGCTCGTGTTGGGTCGGGGCTCCTGCGTCATTCTGACACCCTCCGCTGGGCGGGGGGGGGGGGGCTCTTGCTGGCTGTTTTCGGGATTGGTCTGATTCTGAGCACCTGGCTTTGATCTCCGTTTCTGCCTGTTGGGAACAGGGAGCGGCGCTTTTCTCCGTGAGCATTAGCATCTGTTCTGCGTTGAGCTAACAGCTCCTCTCTTCCTCTTCACAGCCTGAGCGTCGTTAGCAAACGCCCGGAGAACGGCGAGGAGCGTTCTCCGCCATGCCGCAGGAGGCCAACCAGGACGCCGCCACGACGCCGGCGGCGGTTAGCGTCCCGCTGGTCAACGAGGTCCAGCTGATGGCGGCCACCGGCGGCACGGAGCTGTCCTGCTACCGCTGCACCATCCCCTTCGGCGTGGTGGTCCTGATCGCCGGGATCGTGGTCACGGCCGTGGCATACACCTTCAACTCGCACGGCTCCACCATCTCCTACCTGGGCCTGGTGCTGCTAGCAGCCGGCCTGCTGCTGCTAGCCTCCAGCCTGCTCTGCTGGAAGTCCCGGCTGGACAGGAAGAAGGAGCGGCGGCGCGAGAGCCAAACCGCCCTGGTGACCAACCACTGGAGCATCTTCAGCTGAACCGGCACCCGTTGGTCACCAGGAGCAGCGGCGCCGCCGGGAGGAACGCACGCCGCCCAGGCGGAGCGGCGGGAGGACGCTGTGACCTGCCTGGTGGATCCCAGCCGGAGGCATGGTGGGCGTGGCCAACCGTCATCACTGACGTCACGGACAGTCGTGTTTACCAGACTTCAAACCTCTGTCGAGGTTCTTCAAGCTAACCTTCACCTTCCTGAATCAGCGTTAGCATTCTGCTCCGATTAGATGACGTCCTGTCCTCCGTTAGCGCCTCCGTTCTCGACGATTCTCATTTATAAACGTGTAATAAGGGCGGGAAGGTCCGGTTACCGTGGTAACGGATGCAATACCCAGACCTTTGTTTATCCATCCTGTATCCTGCATGTACAAACATTTACCGAGACGTCACGAGATGTAATAAACTCGTTGAAACGATGAGTCGCGTTTGAGGTAGCTTCTTGATGCTAACTCTGGTGGTAGCTTGTTGCTGGTAGCAACAACATGTAAGTAAAAGGGAAAAAGGGAAACTAAAATAATTGCCCTAAAATGCTAAAGTTTATAGCTTTCTGGCGCTGAAAATGTGAGCGAGCGTTGACTAGTTAGCTTAAAGCTAGTGGACCGAATGGACAGAAAAGTGTCGTTCATTTGAAACATCACACCAGCACCGATCACCAAAAACCTGGAGACAATGTGGAATTTTTGCTCAGGGGGAAACAAACGGTGTTGTTTTCCTCTGCTAGCACCTCAGTTAGCCGCTTAGCCTGTGGACAACAACAACAGCTGGAAACCTGTTGGGCCGCGTCACCGTTTCCTGGTCTTCGGTGTCACGGTCTTGGGTCTCGCGGCGGCTGAGGTTGACCTCTGCCGGTTTGACCCCTGGACGGCGCTGAAAATAGCCCCGACGCACAGCCGTATTTATAGGCTGCATCTGCGTTGCTACGCGTCCCCGCGACACCAGACACGGGTTTCCTGCGTCAGAGGAGAACCTCAGACACACCGGGGGAGATCCGCACAAACACACGCACACACACACACACACGCACACACACACACACACACACACTGGGATTGATGGGATACGTGACAGATGGAGGCTGGAAAAACCGCCGAGGTGACCGGAGGTGGGACAGGTGTCCCTGCGCCGCCGCTCCGCACCCGCCTGCGTCACCGCGGCTGCCCACGGTTCCGGAATCTCCAGAGATTCCAGACTTGAGCACAAATCAGCCCTGAGGGGTTAAAGGTCAGCAAAACCACCGGGAACCTGAAACTAGATCCTCAGGTCCGCCCCCTGCTGGTTGGCTGCAAAAAAGCTCCTCCCACTCTGACATCAAAGGAGAGGTTCAAAGCAAAATGTTTTGGGTTTATTATGACTTTGATCAGTTGTAAAGTTAAAGGTCCAGATTAGTGCCTGAGGGGGAGGAGCCAAGGTCAGGAGGTACAGGGGAAGGGGAGGGGCCAAGGCCAGGAGGACAGGGGAGGGGGAGGAGCCAAGGCCAGGAGGTACAGGGGAGGGGGAGGGCCCAAGGCCAGGATACAGGATCGTCACAGAAGGCCGTCTGAAGCTAGCCGGTTACGGTAGGTTAAAGACCTTGTTTCAGCTAGCTGTGTTAGCATTCGTCCAGCTGTGACCAGATGAACTAAACATAAACATGTTTCTCGTTATTGATTCCCTCCAAAAACCACACGCAGATTCAGAGACAGCCTAGCCGCTAACTTGATGTTAGCATTGAAATTAGCAGAAGCTGAAGCCTAGAAGGTTTCTGAATGCCTGATAAGCCTGGTCATGCTAGCATTGCGTTTAGCATCTGGCGGCTAGCCACTGGGGTTCGCGTCAACAGCTCAGATAAACAGAGCCGACGCCCCCCCTCCCTGATTGGCTCCACATGTGCGAGGTCACGTTGTTGACTCCACAAGCGGTCTCGCAGTGACGCACGAGTGTTGCAACGGACACGCCCACGCCTGGCGCTCATCCTCCCCCGGAGGTGATTGGAGACAGCAGCAGAACCTGGACCAGGTCCAAGGACCCCGGACCGGATTCTAAGACCCTGGACCAGATCCAAGGACCCTGGACCAGATCCAAGGACCCTGGACCGGATTCTAAGACCCTGGACCAGATCCAAGGACCCTGGACCGGATTCTAAGACCCTGGACCAGATCCAAGGACCCTGGACCGGATCCCGAGACCCTGGCCCGGCTGTTTCTGCTCTCGGCCTGAGGAGCTGCTCCTCTTGGTCGCCTCTTCGGCACCAAGTCACATGACCAAAGGCAGCTGGAGCGAATCAGGGCCTCTTCCCCAGGCGGGGCTAAAGCCCAGCTGCTGTTACCGTGGTAACCGTGATCAGTTCACAGAAACAAGGTTCCAGGATGAGGCGACGCCTTCAGGTTCCCTGCAGGGCGTGAATGTGGGAAACAGCCCGTTAGCGTGTTAGCCCATTAGCGGGTTTAACCTTGTTCCCATGCATGAATCCAATCTGGGAAGAGGAAGAGCCGTGGCTCTTCCTCAGACCTTGATCAGGTCCTCATGCCGCCTCGGTCTCCGCCACGATGATCCGGGCGTTGCCGAGGCAACCGGAGGCCTCAGAGGGATGTGACACCGCTGCGACGCCCCGGCGGCTCAGAGGTCGACGCTAGTGGGAGGCTCCTCCAGCTGTCCGGCCTTGTGTAACAGATGCGCCGCTGACCTCATGGAAACGTCCCCAAGGAGGAAGGAGGAGGAAGAGGAGGAGGAGGAAGAGGAGGGTCGCCTTTACCTGCCTCCCCGCAACCTTTGACCTCTGGGCTAGTTCCAGATGGAGCTGATGCTCCACCAGCACTGGGAGGAGACACCGCAGAGCTAACCCACGCTAGCAGAAACCACAGAGCTAACCCACGCTAGTAGGAGGTAATAAACGGCAGGTTAACCACTCTCGCTGACCCTCGTTTGTGTTGATGAATTGCGTTTGATGGGGTCAAAGGTCAGACAATAACAGCGTGGGCGACACCAACGACCCCGGGGCTGAAAGCCGCCTGATGGGGTCAACGGTCAAACAACAACAGCAGAAGCGACACCAACGACCCCGAGGCGAAAGCTGCGCCGACGCCGGGCCGGCTGCACCAAAGCAGCGGCTTCTGTCAGCTAACGTCAAGCAGCGCAGCCGAATCCGGGAGGGCGTCTCCTCGGCTCCAGCTTCTGTCACCTGACGTGGCGCACGGGTTTTTAATTCACCAGCGGGTCTCCTCGGAGCGCTGCTGCCTCCTGCTGGCGGAACAGCCTTTAAATCCCAGCTGGACAAACTGCAAACCCGAGCGGCGCTCCTTCCGAGCAACCTACATCCCCGTCTCTCATTCCCGCTGCCAGACCGGCGCTAATTCTAGCATTACTGCTGCTAACACGTTAGCGCTAAAAGGCAGGTCATAATTCGGGTGGCGTGTCTGCGCCCAGGCTAACCGTGCTAGGCAGGTTTAACGTTCTTTTAGCGGCCCTTTAGCCTGACCTCAAGCAGATGGCTTCGTCCGTCAATCCCCGCTCACAATCAAGATTAAGGCTACACTACACACACACACACACACACACACACACACACACACACACACACACACACACAAACACACACACACGTCATAAACACAAGTAATTAATGTCCGCTGGTGGATGATATAACAGAGGATCTAGCGGCTGGATTAGCGTATCTCTGCCACACGTGTCCGCGGCTCCTCTGGAGGCGCGAGGTGAGCCTCGGCGGAGGGGGCGGGGCAGACGCAGCGGGATAGAGCGGCTTGTCCCGGCTCGGCTCAGTCTCTGCCGGGCCTCGGCATGAGGCGGACGCCATGGGCTTTCTGGAGAACTACCAGGAGATCGACCCGGTCACCCTCAACCTGTGCATCCTCATCGCCAGCTACGTCATCCTGCTGCTCGTCTTCCTCATCTCCTGCATCATGTACGACTGCCGGGGCAAAGACCCCACCAAGGAGTACGCCCCGGAGCCGCAGCCCAGCCAGTCCCCCAG
>CAAE01004198.1:0-10148 GCA_000180735.1 Tetraodon nigroviridis | reverse complement strand
ACAAGCCCGTGATCTCCGTCACCGAGGGATACGGAAACCTGCGCGAGATGCAGCGTCAGCCACGCCCGCAGCGCCGCCGCAAGCCCCGCCCCCTCCCAGCTGCACAGGCCCCTCCTACCTGCCGTAGGCGCTGAGCAGCAGCACGTTGTTGTCCATGGCGCTGTTGTAGGTGGGGATGCTGCTGACGGGGATGAGCAGCTGCGTCTGCGCGCTGCTCTGCTGGTTCTGCAGGGCCGCCAGCACCTGAGCCAGCGTCCCGGCCGGCAGCACGCCGCCGCCGCCGCCGCCTTTAATCTGCACCACGTTGGGGCTGCTGACCACGATGCTCGGCAGCGGCAGCGGCGTGGACACGGGTACCAGGCAGGGGACGGCGGGCGTCCCCAGCCCCGGGGACAGCGCCGGCGGCGCCGGGGCCTCGTCCTCTTCGTCCTCGCTCTCCACTTTGATGACGTCATCGGCGGCCAGGCGGAACTTCTTGGGCTCCGGTCGGCTCCGGACCCTCATGATGGGCGTCTTGCTGAAGGCGATGCTCCTGTTGGGCGCCTCTTTGGCCTCCTCCTCCTCCTCCTCCTCCTCCTCTTTGATGAAGCTGCCGTCGAAGGTCAGGTCGTTGACCGTCTGCTGGAAGACGGTCTCCTTGTTGCGCTTCACCATGGTGCGTGTGAAGTTGTCCTCGCCCGGGTGTGAGCGAGCGTTGTGAGCCTGCAGCGTGTCGTAGCTGGGCGGAGAAACACGGGTCAGGGGTCGGGGGTCGGGGGTCGGGGGTCGGGGGTCGGGGGCAGCCTACCTCCTGGTGTGGAAGTCACACTCCAGGCAGACGTAGGAGGTGTTGAGGACCACGTCCGGGTGCTCCGTGTCCACGTGCACGGTGAACAGGTTCAGCTGGGCCGTCTGGAAGCTGCAGTACTTGCACTCGTAGCCGCCCTCGGCGGCGCCGGCGTGCGGGAGCCGCGCCGCCTCCTCCGCGCCGTTACTGCTCTCCGGGTCCCAGGAGGCCGACAGGTCCTCCATCTCCTGGTCCAGGCCCAGGCTCTCCTGCGGAGGAACCATGCACGGCGTGCTGGACTTCCTCCTGCTCGCCATCCTGGGCGCGGCCAGCCGCGTTCCCGATCAGCTGCTCAGACGGAGGCGCCCGGGGGCGGAGCCATAAACCACGCCAGCCGCTGAAAAGTTCCCACTGTCTCCCCAACTCCTGAAGACCAGACAAAGGTTAAAGGTCAGCCTGCCCTGATGGGCCCCGAGCGAGGTTTCCTCCTAGCGGAAGCAGCTTCTGGAGGGAGGTCAGCTGGGGGAGAGATGGGGGAGAAAAGGGGGAGAGATGGAGGAGAGAAGGGGGAGAGAAGGGGGAGAGATGGAGGAGAGAAGGGGGAGAAAAGGAGGAGAGAAGGGGGAGAGAAGGGGGAGAAAAGGAGGAGAGAAGGGGGAGAGAAGGGGGAGAAAAGGAGGAGAGAAGGGGGAGAGAAGGGGGAGAAAAGGAGGAGAGAAGGGGGAGAGATGGAGGAGAGAAGGGGGAGAAAAGGAGGAGAGAAGGGGGAGAGATGGAGGAGGGATGGAGGAGAGAAGGAGGAGAGAAGGGGGAGAGAAGGGGGAGAGATGGAGGAGAGAAGGGGGAGAGAAGGGACAGATGGAGGAGAGATGGAGGAGAGAAGGAGGAGAGAAGGAGGAGAGAAGGGGGAGAAAAGGTCGAATGATGGAGGAGTGACGCCTCCTGCGGAGGGGGCGGGGCGTTCCCACTCGCTCACGTGCCACTTGTTGGTCGTGACAGTTTTCCGTGAAAACCGGCCCTTTGAGCGCGAAGCTGCAGGTTCGAATCCCGGCTGGCTGGAAGCGGCGGAGCCGGAACCCCTCCGGAGGGGCCCCGCCGGAGCCCCCCGGGCCCGGGGCCCCTCCGCGCCGCTGAAGGACCGCGCGGAGGCTAACGGCGGCTAACCCACCGCCCGGCCGGCCTCCGTCCTCCAGCCGCGGCCGCCGGCTCACTCACCGGCCGATCAGCTGCTGCGGGGGCGCATCGTCGAGGCGGCGGGTGGCGGGCGCGGCTAGCGGCGGCGGCGGGGGCCCATCCCGGGTCGGGCTTCAGTCTTCCGCCTTTGCACCCAAACACACCGACGGTCCCATCAGCCTCCGCCCGGCCACGGCGCCGCTCAGCGTCCGGGGAGCAGTTAGCTTCGGCCGCGGAGCCCGCGGGCGGCTGCCGTCGCCACGGATCGCATCGGTTCGCGCTGCTGCGTCGTTGTTAAAAATGACAGTTTGGTGGAAAAGGCAGCGGCGCTTCTTCCAGCGCGACCATGGCCATTTTCCTGTGAGCGCTCCAAGCTGGCAGCGGCCGACAGCTACATCCGGTGAGGCCATTTCAGAATAAAACTCCCGCGCCACCAGTTGGGCTTTTTAACCTTCAAAATGGCGGAAAAAGTCAAAGTCGTGTAGGCATTGCTTTAAGTTTCGTGGAAAATTCAACAATGATTAGGTTTTGGAAAACTGAAACAGTGTCACTCCATAGCTGGACCTGGAAACCAGAGGAAGTTAGAGGAGTCAGAGGAGCTGTCCGACCAAGTTAATCAGCCACCGGATCTCGGTAAGAACCACAACCTGTCCAAAAACATGTTATAACAAACGAGAAACAAAGTGTTTGAAGCATTTCTATGGCTTCGGGACTCCAGAAAACCGCCTCCATCGCCCGGATGGCGGACGGGGAATGTCTTATTTTGGAGGTTGGTGGAAATGGCAGTCTGAGTTCAGTGTAGACGCTTCACAGGCGCGTACGTGCTTACGTCATAGGGCAACGTCAGGAGCGTGTTAACTTGTCCGAGAAACCTCAGACAAAACATTAAAAATCCTCAGTTATATTAAAAACAGTTCATTTAAGTTCAGGTAAACACGGTGCGGAAATATGCTTTTTTAAATAATCAACGACATTTTCAGTTTCCATTGCACTACTTTATTAAATTGTGTGCGTGTGTGTGCGCGCGCGCGCGTTCTTGTGGTCAGTGCTGCGTCTCCTCCATCACCTCCATCACCACAGTTCTGGGCCCCCTCAGGATCATGTGACTCAGGCGTCTGTAGTCCAGACTCAGGACGTTGACTGAGACCAGGAACTGGCGGACCTGAAGACCTGAAGACCAGAACCACGTCCGCAACCTCCTGCCGCTCGGGCCCGGCGCTGCCCTTCCCATCACGCCTACCTTCAGGCCGGCGCCGGCGGCGGGGCCGCTGGGGCTCCACGGCCTGGATGTGACAGGGGCCGTTTCCTGGAGCGGCGACGGCGTCTCCGACCACCTGGGAGCAGCGGAGGCGGCGGTTGGCGGTGGTTAGCGTTAGCCTCAGCCCTAGCCTTGGACTCCTCCTGGCGAAGCCACTTCCTGCTCTCTGCAGCTCCGCCCTGCTCACTGGCCTCCTCCACACTGGACCCAAGGTCACATGACCCCCGAAGGGCCCGCGCCCCTTCTGATCCATCAGCCAGCGTTTGCGGTTTGGACGGCACCGCTGAGGTCACCGAGGAAGACGAGGGTCTGGCGGGTTGGCCGTGGCTCCGCCCACTGTGCGCGCTCCTCAGACGAGCGCCTCCTGCAACGCAGTCAGCCGTGGAGGAGACGAGGAGGTGGGTGAAGGGGAGCCCAGTCTGGAGGTCCTAGCCTGGCGGCCAGCAGAGGTTAGGGTTAACCCCCCCGATTCACCCGGAGGGAAAAGGCTCAGTAATGAAGTGGTTATAACAGGCCTCGGCCTGCTGCTCACAATCCCAATCCAGCCCTGGCTGTAGCCATGGCAACTGTACCTGCACACACACACACACACACACTCTGCTGGCGGCGCTCCGGCTCCTGTTGGACCCAGACGCTCTGGAAATCCAAACCTGCTGCTGGCACAGAAAGACTCCCGGTGCTTTTGGTCCCGAAGCCGCGGACGTTGTTCCTGGGACCGCCTCAGAGCGCTGCTGGGCTGGTTGTCATGGAGACGCCGCTGCGCCGCCAGCTCCCATCTCTCCTGGTCCTGATCTCGGCAGCAGGAAGATCCCTCCTGCCGACGGAAGCCCGTGTGTGTGTGTGTGTGTGTGAGACAGGCAGCTAAGTATGAACCAAGCAGCGGCAGCAGACGTCTGTCCTCAGGTCGTTTGCTTGAGTCCACTCAACCAAACTACCTGCAATAACCCTGTTACAGCAGAAAAACCCTTCACGCCTCAACTTTGAGGAGTTCGGACGCTCGTTTGATGCTGACGCGCGTTCTGTGGTCTCTCCTCAGACGGGTTACCATGGAGACGGCAGCCCAGGAGGAAGAGACGAGGACAAAGGTGAGACAGCCGAAGGAAAAACGACTGGCAGGAAGAGCCGGGAAGGTTTGGGCGGAACGTGAAGCACGACGCTATTGTTAGCATCCAGGCTAACGTCAGTCTGATTTCCCATCTGACCAGAGTCTCCGTAACCATGGAAACCATCTAAAAGCGTGCGGCTTCGCCTCTAAGGGCTTTGATCTCACACGGTGTTGATCTCGGCTCTGGCAGCTTTTCCCCGGGGAGGGTTTGATTCCCAGCAGCGACTGAGACTAAAGCCTGGCTGAGCGGGCGTTTTTGGACAAGGATGACAGGTAACCTCACGCATTCTGCCGCAGAGCTGCGCCTCAAACCGAGATCAAAGTTCTCTTTGATCACCCGTCCGCTTTGCCTTTGATGTCATGAAGCTGAAGATTAAAGGCGATGACGAGGCTGATCAGTGACGCCTCGCTGACGCCTGCTGCCACCGAAGTCACCTGAGATCAAAGCTGAGATCAAAGCAGCTCAGGTGTTCCTAAGGCGGGTCGGCTTCAGCTCAGCCTTTATTACTAACGTAGACAACAGAAACAGCTGGTAAAGGAGGCCCCGCAGCACAGGGCCCTCAGTCAGAATAACATATGTAATAACATGGTATGTGCGGACGGACAGACGCCGCCCCCGCTCCGCCCCCGCTCCACTTCTCGTGTGCCGGTGTGTCGGAGCGGCTAGTCGTCGCTCTGGAAGGTGTGCAGGCGGGTTTTGAGGCTCAGGGTGCTGACGTAGGTCAGGTTGGTGGAGCGGTACAGGTCCAGGCCCGTCAGGATCTCCACGTCTCGGACCCGGGCCGTGTGCCGCTTCAGCAGCTCCTCCACCCACTCGGACTCGTCCTCGGCGCTCTGAGCATGAACAGGAAACAGAGGGAGCGTCTGAGCCCGGAAGGAGGGACGCCGGCCCTTCTCCTGGTTTTTGCTGGCGCCCCCTGCTGGCCCACTCACGTTGCAGGCCTCGCTGTTGTCGGCTCTGTGTGGGATCAGGAAGGAGAAGACCCCCAGCGCTCCGCCGCAGTCTTCCACGCTCCGGTTCACCTCCTGGCAGCTGGTGACCACCGTGTAGAAGTGGGTGGGCACCAGCAGCGAACCGCCGGACCACCTGGACACACCCGCACACGTTTCTGCCTGGACGCGGGCGTGCACGGTTTCACGCGTGTCGCAACTCACTCTTTGATCTGGTCGGCGGAGTCCCGGAGCCCGTCGTAGTTGTTGTCAAACACGGGTCCGGCGAGGACGTTGATCCCGCCGCTGTCCTTGGCGTAGCGCCTCAGCAGCGCCCCCTGCAGGTGACGCCACAGTCCTGCAGGCGGAGGAGAGGCGCTAGTCCAGCTCTCCGCCCGGCGGAACCGTTCTCCTTCTTATCAGCGCTCCGCTTTGTTCCTGCAATCGGCCCGCGCGGCTGTGTCTTCAGGAGCTTGTGTGGGAGGCTGATAGTGTCTCCGTGACGACCGGTGAAAGGCACGCTGTGTCCTGAGACAAAGCCTGATTGTGTGTGTGAGGAGACGGCGTGCTCGTCTGATAAGCGCGCTCTGTCTGCAGCAACAATCAGCGTCAGCCTGTCCTGGCGGGAGACGTCCCGGAGGACGGAGGACACAGCCGCTCATGCCAGCGGCCTGAGGGCGGTGCGACTGTGGGCGGTGTGCGACTGTGGGCGGTGCAGCTGTGGGCGGTGCGACTGTGGGCGGTGTGCGACTGTGGGCGGTGCGGCTGTGGGCGGTGCAGCTGTGGGCGGTGCGGCTGTGGGCGGTGTGGCTGTGGGCGGTGCGACTGTGGGCGGTGCGACTGTGGGCGGTGCGACTGTGGGCAGTGTGCGACTGTGGGCGGTGCGGCTGTGGGCGGTGCGACTGTGGGCGGTGTGCGACTGTGGGCGGTGCGGCTGTGGGCGGTGCGACTGTGGGCGGTGCGGCTGTGGGCGGTGCGACTGTGGGCGGTGTGCGACTGTGGGCGGTGCGGCTGTGGGCGGTGCGACTGTGGGCGGTGCGGCTGTGGGCGGTGCGCCTGTGGGCGGTGCGGCTGTGGGCGGTGTGCGACTGTGGGCGGTGCGGCTGTGGGCGGTGCGACTGTGGGCGGTGCGGCTGTGGACTCACTCTTGAAGGCGGGGGGGCGTGGGCGCGGTGTTGGTGATGTTCCACAGCCTCGTCTCTGGACGCGGCGGACGCGCCGACCCCTGCCTGACACAGCCGCACAAGAGCGGGTCAGATGCTGCGCGAAGCAGTCACTCACCCGCAGCTCAGCACAGCCCTGCGTGCTGCAGCTTTACCTGGAGGGAAGAGGAAGCCGTAGCTCAGCTGCGGGTGCTGACTGTAGGCGCTGCAGCTCTGGCTGTGGTCAGCTGACACTCTGGGGTCGGCGCGGACACAGGCTGGGGACACCTCGGGGACAGGCGTCCAGTCCTCCTGCACAAGTAGAGCGGTGAAAACCGGGGCTCCCACGCTCCAGGAAGGGGTCAGGGGTCAAGGGTCAGACAGAGTCAGACAATCACAGGGGAGACCAGTCACACACACACACACACACACACACACACACACATACTCCTGTCCTTGAGAGTCACACAGAAACAGAGAAGACTCACACATGTTAGCGTTCAGCCCATCTGGCACAGAACAAATGTTTTTCCTGTGTGTGTATGTGTGTGTGTGTGTGTGTGTGTGTACCTGCTTTGGCAGTGTGTACGCCGTCCACAGAGGCACAGCGAGCTCTTTGCTGTATCCGCTGATGAATTCCACATGACGAAGCAAACTGTACTGAGTATCAAACATCACCGCTGGACGACCGAAGGGCAGGTGTGTACGATCTGCACACACACACGCACACACGCACACACACGCTCGGTGACCTCTTCCAGGAGCAGCTTTGACCAGAGGCGAGCTGACTGACTGTAGGTGTCGGAGGCGTCTGGGGCGGGGCTGGAAGCTCACGTGTTCTCCTCCACTCTGTTCTGAAAGAACCAGATCAGATGAAGATGAGGAGGAGGAGGAGGATGGATCGTCTCTCACCTCGTGGTGGCAGCTGCAGCCCAGGCGTGGGAGCACAGCCGGGTCCTGGCTGGAGGTGGGCGAGGGTGGCGTCACTTCCTGTGGCGTGCCGGGCCGGAGGGGCGGCGCCCTCAGCATGTGGTCCAGGCTGCCGTGGGTGCCGTTGTTGGGGGCCGGCTTCAAGCCCAACAGGTCTGGGACACAGCGGGAGATGGGGATCAGGGTGAACCCGGACCCCGTCGGGACCTCTGCAGCTGGAGGGTGGATGTGTTGCCATGACGACAAAGAGCCAAACATCACGGAAGCCTCACCGCACATGACGTTGTAGAGCTCAATGTTCTCAAACTCCGGGACACTTGTCTTGAATTTGAAGCTGGGCCCGTGACCCATGAAGATGGTCTGTGGAGAGAAGAAGAAGAAGAAGGAGAAGAAGAAGGAGAAGAAGAAGCGGTCCTGAGTGACGGCGTCTGCAGGCCAGACGCGGATTAGAACCGGCAGCTACCCTCATGCTGCCCAGCATGTTGTCGAAGCCGTGGTCGCCAAAGAAACCGCAGCGGCTTCTGGGTTTCTCCGGAGCCTTCCTGCAGCGCGCGTGCACACACACACACACACACACACACACACAGATGGGTTCCCAGCGACTCAAGCTCTCAGCTGGGGACTGAAGGTCACCGCGCGGCCACGCCCACCTGGCGATGTGCCACTTCCTGTCCATGAGCAGCTGCACGTCCTCGATCCTGCGGTTGTTGGCGTAGTGGAGCCTCTTGGGCAGGTGCTGCTTCAGGTACGGCCGGAAGTGCTGGCCCGGCCTTTTACACTGCAAAAGGTGCAGGTGATGCTGCTGGAGCACCTGAGCGCCTCACGCACTCACACGCACTCACACACCACTCACACACACACACACACACACACACTCACGGTCAGGTTGGCCACCACAGCCTTTGGGTCGTCTGAGGAGAGGAATCCCAGGTCAGACACTCAGGATGGATGCAGGGTTGGACGGTGTGACGGGTGTACGGCGGGATGGCTGCTCTTACAGGTGCTGGATCTGGGCTCGCGGGCCCGGATCCGGCCCAGGGATCCTGGGATCAGGCTGATCTCCTCGATGTTGACTGGGTAGTTGCTGAGGAACTCCGTCCAATCACAGTGAGCCTCCTCCATACCTGCGGCACATCCGGCAAGCACGATTGGACCATGTGACTCCTGGCGGGCTCCGCCCGTCAGCTGACAGGGTTGTACCCCGGTCTGCCACCAGGGCGCCGCCCGCCCTGAGCCTCGGCGCTAACGGCTACCGTGGTCTCCCACGACGATGACGTTGACGCAGCGATGCAGGTGCATCTGCTTCAGTCCGTTCATCAGCTGACCAATCACGTTGTCCAGCTCCCTCAGAGGGTTGTCCAGCTACGGGGAGACGAGCGCGTGAGGCAGCCGGGGGACGGGGGACGGCTGACCCGGACACACTCACCTCGCTGCTGAGCGGCCCCAGCCGGTGTCCGAAGTGTCGGGCTGCTCCGAGTGGACGGCGTATACGTACGGCCTGTGGACAGGGGACAGCCTGGCAGCGCCGGTGCTAGCGCCCTCCAACCCTGGGCTAGCGCCGGTGCTAGCGCCCTCCAACCCTGGGCTAACGGTGGTGCTAGCGCCCTCCAACCCTGGGCTAACGGTGGTGCTAGCGCCCTCCAACCCTGGGCTAACGGTGGTGCTAGCGCCCTCCAACCCTGGGCTAGCGGTGGTGCTAGCGCCCTCCAACCCTGGGCTAGCGGTGGTGCTAGCGCCCTCCAACCCTGGGCTAGCGGTGGTGCTAGCGCCCTCCAACCCTGGGCTAGCGGTGGTGCTAGCGCCCTCCAACCCTGGGCTAGCGGTGGTGCTAGCGCCCTCCAACCCTGGGCTAGCGGCTTCTTACCTCTCAGCATCAGGCAGGTGGAGCCATTTCAGGATGGTCAGGATCCTCCTCTCCAGAGGGATCACCCTGCAGGACAGGAGGAGGCTCAGTGTGTGTGTCTGTGTGTGTGTGTGTGTGAGCCCTCAGGTCAGCTGGAGCTGCTTTGAGCCCTGGGGCGCCCACGTCCCTACCAGGGCCAGAAGAAGGTTCCTGCTCTCACGCCCTGCTCCTCCGCTGTGATCCAGATCTGCAAACAACAGAGGCTCAGGGTTGACCTGTGGTCCTGCTGGTCCTGCTGGTCCTGCTGGTCCTGCTGGTCCTGCTGGTTCTACTGGTTCTACTGGTTCTGCTGGGCCCCTACCGGCTGCCCGCCCCACCAGCGGTGGTTCAGCTTCTCTCTGGTGCGCAGGCTGAAGGTGGCGTTGAAGACGGGGTCGTGCATGGTGTTGCCCACGATGCCGTGAGACTCCGGGTAGAGCCCCTGAGGACACAGCCGCGCACGTGCACGGATTGAGGCCACGTGCGTGTGGACGTGCGCGGTCTGAGGGTCCTACCGTGGCCAGCGTGTACAAGTTGGGGAAGGTCTTGGACGGGTAGACGGGGCGCATGTACGGCGCTGACGTCCCACAGGTTCCTACGGCAACAGCACAGCCCGGTTAGGGAGCTGGGGGGGGCAGGAGCGTGCACCCGCACGTGCACCCGCGCCGCTGACGTACGCAGCTTGTGGATGTTGGGGATGACGGACGGGCCCTTCTTCAGGTAGGAGGCCCTGAAGCCGTCCACGGACACCATGATGAGGGGAGGACGGACGAAGCTGAGCAGGGACAGGACAGGCGGACTGAGGACAAGCCTGCAGGACAGCGGGTCCACAGGCGGACACTACTCACCCGGCAGGACACTCGGCACTGCTGATCTCCTCACAGTCGCCCTCCACCCACGAAGTCTCACCTCAGAGGAACACATCAGGACAGTTAGGACAGAGAGGACGGAGGAAAGGGAGG
>CAAE01004156.1:0-26511 GCA_000180735.1 Tetraodon nigroviridis | reverse complement strand
AAACTCCAAAAGAGAACGCGAAGCCTCCCCCGCAGAATGGTGATTTGTTTTTCTGCACTTCGAAGCGTCTTGGCAAACTCCTCTTCTGCGGCATCTTTGCTTCAGCTCTGTTTCTTTTAAAGCCGAGGGCAGTGAGTCACGCCGTCTGTGTTAAGATAACAGAAAGCCTCTTAAGGGATTTTGTGGAATGCTAGGTCGAAAGGCCGCACAAACATATACACCCAATATAACACTGTATAGGAGCGTTACCGTCCCGCCCGATTAGCCTCCTTTTAATTTCTCACACTGCAGCGTCACAGTAGGGCAGATGGATCTCACAGTCATCGCCAGGGAGGAAAACAAGCCCCCATTGGCGGCATCAGGTGAAATTAACGCCGCGCGCCACCCGGCGGGTCCCGCATCACGGTGAAAGTACAGGCCGAGCTGATCCCTGACCTCTGAAAGCAAACTATGACACCTTTTCTCGACCAGGCAACGGAGGAAACGAGGCGGCAGAAAATACCAAACCAAACGAATACCGTATTTACTCGCTTATGAGACGGGGATTTGAATATACTCCCCAACGACCAAACACAATTCGATCATTTCGGGTGATTTTAGGATTTCTGGAGTTCTTGGGGGATAATGAGAGGGGGGTGGTAACTCACAAAGCCAGCGCAGTGCTCGCAGAAGGTGGGCTTCACGTACGTGGTCTCGGCAAACGTGTGGATGAAGCCCATTTTGCAGTTAAGCAGCGAGCTAGCTTTCATGAAGTAGTCAACCATCTCGTCTCTGCTGATCTTCCCATCTCTAATGAAGAAAGAGAGAGACAAGTGAGCTCTGTTTACGCCACGCGCGAGAGGTTGGGGGCGGGACAATTTTGGCGAGCTGCGAACGCTCACTGGTTCTTGTCCAGCTCTCCGAACTTGCTGAGGTAGGGGAAGTTGTTCCTGATGGCTTCGAACTCGTCCCTGGAGATGTGGCCGTCGCCGTCCGTGTCGAAGTTCTTGAAAACTGACTGCGGACAGAAGAAGTTAAAAAAAAAAAAGAAAAAAAAAGTAAAGGTTGATTTACAACCTACAAGTCGCGCTGAAGGAGCCGGCCCCCAAATGAGGGTCGGAGGTTAACTTAAAATCGTGCTTGATGGACTATTAACTGAGAAAATAGTTTGAAGGGCCTGTAAAGTGGTAAAAAGTAGAAATGGATGATGAAGCTCCAGATGATGTTTGGCCCCACATTCTTAAGAGAAAACATTAGCATGCTAGGTGAAGAGGGAGTTGAACTTCTTTCTAACCAATCAAGCTGGCAACCTTCTTGATTTGACTTTTGGAAAAACTAGTTTGCCCACCTGTGGTCTAGAGGCTCCTGACAGACCTAACAAGATTTTTTTTTTTTGCACTACAAAACAGATCATATCAAACTAGAAAACAAAATTGTATCGTATTGAATTGCGTCACCCTATCCGAACGTTAATTGTGTTAAAATTTGCAATCCGAATAATCACGCAAATGCCACAAATTAGAATGAAAAACCAGCGCTTTTGCCCCTGCGTGAGTTACTGAGTTGTGGTTATCTTGTCCAAACTGTGGAGGGGATAAGACCAGATAATCCATCTTTAGCTCTCTGCTCTTCTGCCCAGTCTAGAATGCAATCGGTAACTGGGGAAGGAGAGCACGTGGGCGTGAAGGGACTCACCTCCACCATCTTCTCGATGTGTTTTTTGATGACTGTAGGGTCGGCGCTGGGCTTCACTGACACCGCCCAGTCATCGATCATGGTCGGCTTGGGGTCGGACGCGGGGGCAGGGCTGGAGTTCTGCTAAAGTGGGCGAGAAACCAAAGGGCATCGGTCACCTCGGGGACAGGGAAGGAGGACGAGGAGAAGGATGAGGAAAAGGAAGACAAGGAGAAGGAGGAGGAAAAGGAGGAAGAGGAGGAGGAGAAGGAGCTGTTGGGGTTAGGGAGAAAAAGCTCAGGAGGGGAGCGGGGTAGGTTTAAGAGATTAGGAAAGATTTCCAATAGGCTTCTAGTGCTGTCCGGCATGAAGTGTCCCACACAGATAGTGAAACTTGTCGGACACACATATCAACACCATCCATCATGTCAAAACAATCAAATATGCCACATTACATAATGGTCACTGTCAAGCGCGTGATGACTAAGTGAACAGCTTACTGCCTGTTTGCGAGGCTCCCTCTGTAGAGACATCTGGTAGATCTCCTCCTCTGTGTGGTACTGGTCCAGAGACACCTGGAGAGGACAGGTTTTTTTGTTTGTTTGTTATTTCTGTGACTGGGAGGTGCAGTAGCAGGGCGACTGTCATCACCTTGTGGACTCTAGCCCTGCCAGATCGCTGGCTATTAGTCTATTGATCCGGTCGTATAAGGGGCGTCGAAAAAACATCAACAGCTTTTGAAAGCTAAATATGGATACACACCAACCCAAATTTCATCTGCTCTCTCATTTGATGAACCGGTTTGCGATACAAGACTGTTTTGGGTGAACTGATGGAGACAAGTTAAGCTTCTAACTGCAAAAAAGAGGAAAAACAGTAAAAAAGTAAATAAAATCCGCCCTTGCTTTTCAGTGTCAATGCTTGGAATGCGTTGCATCACACTCCCCGGCCTTTTGCTGTACACACACGAGTTGGGCCCAGCTGGCTCTCGCGCAGTTTGTCTGACAACTAGCCAAACAAATAACAGTGCGCTAATTCTGTAAACCAAACAGGCTGTTTATGAAACTCGTTGGACGCTGTTTATCTTCCTTCCCCTGGCGCCCAGTTTGCACACCCTGTCTTCGCATTACGCGGCGCCTGCTGCCGCGCTTACCGTGAGCAGATTGAGCAGATCCGTGTTGGCGTCGATGCTGGGCGGAGTGTTCTGGATGAGGGCTAGCTCTTGGAGGATGGCGTACAGCTGCTGGGTTTTGGTCAGGTTGACCCGCGTCTTCTCTTTGTCCACCCAGTCCGATAAGGCCACATGGACAGCAATGAGGTCCTTCAAGTGCACGCCCAGGATGGGGAAGCGAAATCCCGAGCACTCGGAGAAGCGCTTGCGGTACTGGCTGTAGTTCCCACAGGACGTCACCAGTTCAATGAGGTTGTTGAAAACCTGAAAGTTTTGTGAGATGAACCATAAGATGGTTAAACTTCAAACCTAACAACGATTTAAAGTTATAGTTTTCTGGGCCACAATACTAAAGCCAAAGCTTAATGAGACAAAAAATTAAAGCTAGCAGCTGACACCCCTTAATTTGCAAAAATGGAAAAGTGTTATCACACCTTGTTTGTCTCGGCGCTGACGTGCGCCTGTGTGTCCTTAAGTCGTGAGATGGAGCTATTGCTCAGGCCGCCGACCACCGCCATCAGCGTGTTGAAGTTCTGCAGCTGCAGCAGTTTCTGTAAGACGTTCGGGTGCGAGAACAGACGGTAAAAGAAATCTTTCAGCTCGGCCAAAATTGGTTCTTAACAGCCGGAATACGCGAGAAGGTCAAAGGGGTCAAAAAAAGGTAGAGTCAAGAATAATGAATCTACGGCGAGAAAAGGCTTTTTAAACCAGGCGCGCCGAGAGAACCGAACGTTCTAACCTGACCGGATTGGGATTATGAGCACGTTTTTTGAATGGCAATCTAAAAGCCTCCCTGCTGCCCTTTAGACCCTGTGGTATGGCACTGAAAATCAATGGGGTCACATGCGTGGGAGGGCTGCCAGATGAGATCACTTGATTCAGCACATGCACCCTTTAGAAATAAATGGCAAAGCGGTCTGAGGGGCAGCGCGGGGCTCGATGGTTTCGGCTGCGTGAACGTGTGGAAATGAGTAATCCCCTTCAATATAGGTTAAAAAGTATAACATTTTTAATCTTATAAGCAACATATTCATACTTGAAATGACATGGGGAGGTGCAACAGTCAAGGAAAGATGAACCAACATCAGTCGTTTGGAAAAAGCTACCAACTGGCAGCCAAACTGGTACGAAATCCCAAACCCCGAGGGAAGTGGTTTGAAAATGTCAACAGAGCGGAGGCAGCCTTCTGTTTTTCCTCTGAGTAAAAATCAGTTCAAATACGATTCTTGTCGCTGCAATTTCAAAAATGACGCTACGTTAGCGTCAGATCGGCAGTGGGAAAGCTGTATTTGTTTGCTTGCTTATGTACAGAAATTGCTTATCTGGCTAACAGTTTGAAGTGTGCTTTAGTTTACTCTGCAAACTACAACAAAGAGCTCCAACCAATCAGGGGGCAGATGCGGGGTTGTGCACAAGCAAAGTGCTGTCATATCTCAAAGGACAAACGCATAGCGTTTTGTCAGGCGCCTGGCGAAGGAGACGTGCCGCTGTGCCACCCCGGCAAAAAAACCCCGCTGAGGTGCTGGCGTGCTGGTTTATCAAGACAAGGGGGAGGTCGTGACACCCGCTGGGGACTTGCTCAATAAATGATGAGTAACAGAGGAGTGGAGAGAACCCACATTAGGCACAAGAAGCCATCAGGCTAAAATGTTTCGGTAGGTTTTTTAGCGCCTGCGCTAGAGGGGAAGCTGGAGACGAGACATCGGACCATCTGGCTGATCGGAGCAAATGATGATTTCAAAGTGAAGGGACATCAATCACAGCTAGGCCCAGGATGCTATTTATACGCGAATGGCTGCAGAGCATATGGACATATAAGGCAGCAATCTGGCAGATCTGCTGCGAGAACTCTCGAGGGAGTGACACCAGATTAAGTCGAAAAATTTCAGATTAGAGGCGTCTTCAGCCCGCAGATGGCTGCACATGATATACAGTAGAAGCAGACAGATTTGCATGATGATAGATCTTGGGGCTGCGTTTAGCAAGACAGTCACGTCAATGTTGGGAGGCGGGCATGCTAATGTAAAAAAAAAAAAAAAAAAGGCTCGCACGTCCAAATCCTCAAGATCCTCAGCACGTCCGAATGGGCTTTTGCATAAATTCTTTTAAACATCCGTAGTAGAGAAGATTTTTGATGGACTGGATGTAATTATACTGCCAAGCTTCCTTCTAAATTTGGGATAAGCTAACACTGTATTGAGTATATCAGGCCACCCAATAATATAGCTAATTTCTTATTTCTTTTCTGAATTGTTTTTGCGAACATTAGCGGTTAAAGTTTAAACAGAATTTTCTAGCCACCAAGTGTGCAAACTAGGAGATCTCTCTGCCAGTGACTGCATGACGATGACTTGCGTGTCTCAAAAGTGCTAATTCTCCTAGATTTCATGCCATTTTCCATTTAAAAATGCTTAGATGCTGTTCTAATGCATAGTTTATGGTAATATTTTAAACCCCTAAGGTCATGAAAGGCCTTTATATAACACCAGCTACGACTCATCACCGGGCCAGCAATAACTGTCCCCCTGGTGGTAGTTTCTTAATAAGCATAATAACATGCTAATACCTCTAAATCCTTTTATAATGAACTGCGCTTTTTCACAAATTGGACCAACCAATCAGGTCGCGCTGGTAAAAGCCACCGAGCAACTGATCCGCCTTCCCATCTTTTGGTAAAGCCCTCAATGGCAGAAATGAACGGACCTGCGCCACCCTAATGAAGTGGGAGATGACGACAGCTCTCTGCTGGGCGGTGGGCTTGCTGAGCACCATGAGCTGGATCCACTGAGAAACGCTGTTGAAGAGGGTGATGAAACGCTCCAGGATGGGGTTGTCCACCGTGCAGCCGTGCATCACAAAGCTGTGGTAGTCCTGAAACTGGAATGAGGGGAAAACAAAAGTGGGGGGGGATGCAAATTTACTTGTGTATGCATAGAAGCGAGGGATAACAATACAGAAGAAAAAAAAAAACATGCAACCCTGTCAGGATCTGTTAGCTGGGCTTGGGTGTCTGGTTTCTGACTAATTGTGTTTAGTTTGCATCCCTGTCCTTCCCCAGGGACACCATCTGTTTCTGTGCACGCGTTCCCAACTCTTTACCTGCCGAATGATGCTAATGTGTGTTGTGTTGTGTCAGCCTCTGGTGACCTAGCTAACATTGACATGAATTGTCCTGTTTTGAATTAATGACGTGGATTGATTGAGTGTAGTCTTTGGGTTGGGTTTTTTTTTTAATTCTTTTTCTGCGTTTAATTGAAATCACCCGTTGTCATAGTAACAGGCACATAGGCAGCTACCTAGGGAGTGAGAGTCATGCTGTGTCTATTCACACTGAAAAAACTTGCAACTTGGAAATCAAAGCATATTGTAACCACAAAGTTGAGTGCTCGCGGCACCTTTAGCCTGACAAACGAACAACAAAACATGTAAATTGCCTTTTACTGTTGACTTCTGACGTCTGTGTCATGCTGGTGACACCAATCCGACATTCTTAGCTGCACGGTAGGGGGATTTCATTACCTCTGACACAAAGTTCAAAAATTCCACCATTTATATGCAACTGAAACGCATCATTACTTGTTGCTACAATAGCCTAACAAGACTTAATTCCTCTGCGGCGATGTTTGTTGCCTTAGGTACAGATGTGGTTGGAGGGGAGTTAATAGGTCCCCATCCCGAGTGTCATCTGTGCACATGACTCATGCCCAGGCGGTCTTTTCGACCTTATGTGTGTGACTTAGAACTGTGAGAGGAAACTGCCTGGACTTTTCATGCTAAAAACAAAACCTTTATATATAAATGACCCCTAGACGCAATATAAATTGAATTGAACGTCCACAGCTAGACTCTTCCACCTCATCCTGGTGCAGTAGAACCACCAGATTTCTTCCAGCCCATCACTGAAGATCAGGCTGCAGCCCAGATGGTCGCATAACAGCATACGACCACGCAGCAGCGAACCTTTCTACTTTTGAACATTTTTTAAGGATTTGAAAATCAAAGAAACAAATAGTGCTCTCTTTTGCTCGGTTCGGACTTGGGAGATGAGCTGCCGTTCCTGGAATTCCTAACTTATCCTGAGGTGATCCATTAAAAAAGTGCCAAAACTAATAACTAATAAGAACCTCATGTTCCTGCCTGCTATTTTAATCAACAAATTCCCAATAAAGCGCCAATACTGGCTAAAAAAATATAATTACTGCAACTGTGACAGTCTCATTAAAGGACGACTGCTTAGCAACGGCAAACGAGGTAGCCATTCTCGAAGACGGCAACAGGAATAAACCTCAGGGAAGTGCCAGCGGACGCACTGACCAGGATCTTGCAAAAGGATTTGTACTCCAGGAAAGTCAGGTGCTCTGCCAGTTCACAGGAATCGAGGTGGTCGAACAGCAGCGACATTTTCCTCTTTTTGGACACCGATGGGACGCGCTGGGTCACCTGCCGCTTCCATTTATAGGACGGTCTGGGAGGGGCAAAGAAGAGCGTTACTTTCATTAGACCTGTTTTTGGTGGATGAGTAAAGCAAACTTCATGAAACGAAATCCATTGCATCTCTATCCTATACAAACTAGCTGCACATGCTACACGCCTCATAAAAGCTGTCTTAATAGAACATAAAAGGGAAGCCAAGGTCACACACAAATGCCTTTAATGAGGTTGAAAATGAAGTCGGTGACCTCCCCCGATTACACGGCCCAGCGACGTTTGAGAATGGGCAGAACAGAAGTCTTCTTTCATCTCTCCGACATAAAAAACAGCTGTCGGCAAAGTAGCCACTCACACACTGTCCAGGTCGATAAGCCGGCTCTGCCTCTCGTTGCCCTCCGTGGTCAGGAAGTCCTTAAAGTGCTGGATCTGGTCGGCCAGCTCCGGGTTTAGGTTGAACTCGGCGGGAAACTCGGAGATCCAGTACCTGGAGGCAGGAAAGAAGGACTGGAAAAATGTACTGTGTGCTGTAGCTGAAAAGGAGCTAATGGTAAACGGATATGGGTAGGGAGAGGAGCTAACCCACTTGAGCAATTTGGGAAAAAAGTGCCCTATACCTGCTTCAAAGATTAGGAGACATAAAATATTTTTGTAAAAGGTTCTCTAGATATTAAACAAGAAGACTGGATGAGTGTTAAAAGCACAGAGGAGCATGACTATATCCCAATTACTTTACGAGATGGCAAATTTTCGTTCGGGACTCCGCGGTGCAGCTCTCCTCTTGAGATCTGGTCCGAAAGTTAAGGTGCAACTTCAAACATATTTAAGTCAGCCGCAAGGTAAACCGAAAGGATACTTTAGCACCAGCTTCTTTGCCATGTCAGTGGATGGGATGTACCAAGGGTGCATCATGAGGAAGATTCGCACTTGGGAGGCATCCTTTAATGTCCCCGACTCATCTGAATGCAAAGAACAGAAAAGTTGCAAGACGACATGTCACCTGGGAAGGATCTAGAGCAAAAAATCTGTATTTTTTCTGTGAATTTTAGCCGACCGCATCTCAAAATGAATTGAGTTATATGCATTTGCAGGACCGACCAAAAGCTTGGATGCACGCTTCCAACAGTTCATCCACCGTGGCCGACTGCTCCAGCGGCACGGACTCCATCGTTCCTCCTGCTCTTCCTTCTTTTAAAAAGCTGCCTTGGACTGAAAGAAAGAAAAGGGGAAAAAAAAGCAAACGCATTGAAAAAGTTTGTAGCACAAACCGATAGACAGCATTAAAAACATACTGGTATAAACTGGTGTTTTATGCTTGGGATTGTATAGGAAGGAAGAAACCATGGCAACAGTAGTCTAGCTGCGCACGTTTCTACGCGTGCAGCATGTGGAGGTAAGCCGCCGCAAAGAGATCAAAAGCAAAAGTAGCCCGATCGCTTCAAAAGACGCTAATCCCTCCTTTTTTTCGGCTTAGTCACAAAAATAGGAGAGGATATGAAGCCATGTTTTGGAACCAGGCGAAGAGGGTTCGGGAAGGTAACGCAAGGTGGGCGTGGGTGGGTCTCACGATCCCCACGGGGGGTGGCGTTTGAACGTCGCCTTTAATGCGGCGGCGCAGCGGAGCACGATAAGTGCGTAAGGGGCGTGCGTGTGTATCCATTGTGTCCAACACAATGAACTCTTCCACTGCGCTGTCTGTCGTGTAACATGGTGGGTGGACATACTCAATTAATAGGCTTCGCGTGGTGCCTAAGACACCCGCACGTGCACACACGCAGATTTGTGCTGCTATCTTTGGCGATCGTACATCCATTCATTTGCTACAGATCCAAAATTGTGACCTAACCGTGACCTTTACTTAACCTTACACACTAATTTGTGGCCTTGATCGTGTAGTCATAATATCTGGACAAAGTAGAGGGGCCCGCAAATTAGCCAGACCGCAGTATAGCATCATTTTCGCCTAACATACGGGGAACATTTGTTTGGTTTGTAACAGTGGATCCACATGCAAATTGACATTCAAATTTTTTTTTAAAAAATCATGCGGTTTCCTCTAACAACATGCGATGGTTGATGGGAGGGAATATCAAAGTCACTGAGGCGTGTTGTTTATACCGGGCGAGGCAGACCATGGCGCCACACGCAAGGATCCCAGAAAGGGAACGAGGAAGCCAACGGAACGTTTGCCGAAAATGCCAAAAAGGTTGGGGCGTGAAAGCTAGCGAATGATTCTGTGTAGGTTTGGTTCTTTTTTTTTCTTTCACATTCCATCACCAGTAAAGGTTAAATCGGCGCGATGTCAGCCAGGCGAGGGCGTGATACCACTGACGGGAACTCTTTCTCTCGACAGTCTGAAATAACCTTAGCAAGTACGCCCCTTTCTGCACCTCTTCATGCACCCCTCCCCACAGCGCGCCTTCCGATGTTGTCTAACGTCGCCGCAGAGCGGCTGATAAACTGCTGGTTGGAGATGGAGAGGGGTGAAGTCCCTGGTTGCCAGGTGACCGGCAGGACCATCGATCTGTCAGATTAGGGGGTGGATCGGGGAGCGGGGAATGAAGCGACGCTGACGGGTGCCTGAACAGGCCGAAACCGTGCGGCGGTTCGATTGACGCCAATAATGTCAGCTGACTGCCACAGCCGCTGCGAATGAATGTTTGGAGAAGAGAAAGGGATAAAAATCAAGAGACATTTTGCAGATTTATCGACTTTCCCTGGATCTGTTCATGCGGCAAGATACATAGGCTACCCCATGGTCTCCACCATAGTTATCACAAGGGCGGCAGCGTAAGATATGGGCGTGTGTGCATGCACGCGCGTGCGTGTGTGTAGAACCACCCAGGTTTGGCTGTAATCATTTCCGGCAGTCTTTTCTGCTCCAAAACTAAGAACACTGACACTCATTGGGGGTATCGATTTTCCTATAATCGACTTATTTCCATGCTAATTAATACTCTGAGCTAATCACAGTCATGAAACGGCCATTGATTTAATTACGCTCTCTCTCTCCCTCCCTCGCTCTCTCTCTCTCTTTTCTGGTGTTCAGATAAAACAAGGTTGATGGATGGTCTCCTTTGTGGTGGCATTCATTGGCTTTGTTTCGCTGTCAGGCCAACGAGCCCACGGAATCTAATTACTCCGAGTCGCACAAAAACTTAGAAGGTGGGGGGGCGGAATTATCGCCATCTTCCATCTACGGCCGCGGTCATGCGCACCAATCGTGTTTTACCACAATATTTGAGCATCTGGTTGAGCTCTTTAGGGTATTTTGAGAGCCTTGATAAGCCACCATGGCAGAATTCCAAGACAGCAAAAAACACGCACCAACTCCACTTGCCAATATTCCGCACATGCCAGCCTTATCTCCCGCTCAAATGTCCCCGAATACGCAACGGGAAGTTGTAGTGAAGGCGCTGCGTGATAAGGCCAATGCAGATCTTGGGGTGAGGGGTGAGGGGGGGCAACTTGAGCTGCTGGTGACAGGTTCTATTTACAGACGGTGCAGTACTGGGAACAGGAAGGGAAACGTTTCCTTTTCCCCCGGACACGCAGAATGCCACAGCGGTGGGGGGGCACCGGCTGCAGATAGAGATTAGCGAGCCACATTTGCTCCCCCTTGGGGGGTGAGGAAAGGGATGGGGAGGAAGGGAGGGAAGATAACGAGGGAGGCGGGAAGACAGTAAACACTGGCTGAAACATGGATGGGATCCTTAAAAATGTAAGAATATGAAGACGGTCCTGCAACTGTGTGTCAGCAGCTTTGAGATATTCCCACTTTTGGAAGTTGGCGACAAATAGAGAGAAACGAAGCATTGTGTTCGTCTATTTTTTTGGAGGGGGGGTGGATTGGGTCGCTTTGTGCTAAGGCTTCCTGCTCAACCGTCTGTCTGACAGATGTGAAATTCAGTTTCATAACAAACACCGGAAAGGTGTGGCGGTACGCATAAACCGGCGTGCACGCGTGCGTACTTTGTACGCAACCTTTTTTTCCCCCTTTTTTTTTTACATTTTCTCACATTTTCACTCTTTTTCCCCCACCTTGTCAATTACCCCCCTGATGCCCAAAGAACTTCCTGCTCTAAATAGCTGCTCCGTGATGAGTGGAAGACAAAACCACGGGATGCTTTGCATAAAAAAACACTGCCTTTGCAGCAGAATGTAAAAGATCGTTTCACACACACACCCACACACACACCCCTCTTTCAAAATATCACTTCATGATCAGATATAACAAAGTCTGACGCAATGCCGAAGTCAGGTAGATGAAAATAGTTCCTGATTTATCGTTGGTGAGCATATTTATAGCATATTTTGGTTCAGTTGTTAGCATTATCGCTTCATTGGTTGTGGTTTTGGAACCCCCCGGGTGACAAGAGGAGATCAAAAACACTTTACTGTGTGTTTGCATGTTCTCTACGTGGCCGTGTGGGTTCTCTCTGGTACTCTGGCTTCCTCACGCAGCCCAAAGGCATTTGTTTTGAGGTCAGGTGATTAGGCTCCAGGGTATTCCAGCCGGGCTATCCCAGGCCTTCTTCTACTCTCTCTCTTTAACCAGGTGACCATGAAGACTGGTCCTGCTCAGGGTTTCTCCCTTGACTTTTTTGCTATTTCAGCGGTCAGGCTCTGACTTTTTGTAAAATACCTAAAAAGAAGAGCGATTGTGACAGATGTTAAGCCTTGAGTGTTATTGGAAGCGTGAAATGTTGCTTGTTTTATATGTTAGCCCCGCCTCTGACCACTGGGATGGGTTCCAGGCCCCCGCCATGAGCAAAAATCATTTTAACAGGAAGAAACCTTGAGCAGGACCAGACTCATATGGGAGGAACCTCCTGCCGATGGCTGGCTAGGTAAATAAGGAGTAAAAGGAAGAAAAAATAGGAGCAGAACCCCTCTTTTTTACTTTACACCAACAGGGCTTTTCTCTCTTTTAGCAGTTAACTATCGCAGTTTTGTCACCGAATTGATGTCACCAATGTGACTATTTTTATGATTAGCAATTTTTGTTCTGAGGCCCCCCGCCATGGATCTGCTAAAGTCGAGATAGAAGCTTCAACTACATTTTAGGTAACAGCATTCTAAAAAAAAAAAACACATACTGTGTTGAGAAATGCCTCCATCCAATCTACCCATTTCCTGATTCACACAGGAGAGCTAGAGTCCACTCCCCCATGTTGGGGACATGAATAAATACTGGACATCTTACTGGTCTGTTGAAACGTCCTTAATTAAAAGCAGTGTCTGGTGTACAGATGTGTTCAATCCTGTGTTTTTACGCACTAGCAGCGCGCAAATATGTGAATGCAAAGTGAGCAGGCTTCCCAAATAGTAGCAATAACTTAAGATGAACAAAGGACAATAGACAGACGCTGGTGCAGGAACTGAGACAAGAGCCTAGAAACAAAGAAGTCAGACTCAAAAAAACCTGCAGAAAATCAGCTGCGCACGTGAACAGCCAACGCGCGCCACGTTGATCCGGTTATTGGATTACCTGTCACTTCCTAAACAGCAAGAGTCGCCTCCTCGTTGCTCCACGTTCATCAATCCTGACGTTTTTGCCGCAGGCCGCTCGAGCACGTGTTCTTATCTCTCGCGGGGTTCCTGTTTACGTATCGCTCCCCCAGAGCTAGCTTTTGCGTCCCAGAAAAGGACTCCAAACAACCGCCGCTTCCTGCCGCAGCGCAACGCTCGTGCAGAGTCACACATTCATACTGCAAGCAAGACGTTGGGGAACAGAAAACAAGAAAGAAATAAAAACAAAGCACGCGTGACACACGCAGGTGATTCGCAGCAGGGCCGCAAACCGAAAAAAAAATGGCCTACATGGCAGAAAGAAGGCTTTGTTTTTTCAAAGTACTATGAGCTTGAAGTACTTTGTACGCTGCTGCTGGAACAGTGCAATTTCCCCGTTGTGGGATAAATAAACATATATTCTCTTCTCTTCTATTCTGTTCTAGTTCTAATGCTTTGCTATATGTATGGATAGATGTGCCATTTGTTTTTCTATTTTACTATTGAGGAATTTAAGGATTCATTTACCACAGCCCCCTAGTCACAGTACATAGATAAGATAACATAAAATAATCTTTATTGATCCAGCAGCAGGGAAATTGAACCGGTACAGTAGACTCTAAGGAAAAAAACAATAAATGGAAAAGAACTAAACACACACAAAAAACTGTATAAATAGTAACAAACCAAAAAAACGTGATTTACATAGTATTTACATACCCAGCCTCGCCCTTGTGAATTTGGAAATGATGTTAGATTTAACTGTTCATATTGTGTCTAGAAAAAGTGTCTCTAAGTGCTTCACAGAAATTCTGGGCCCGACCCCTAAACAAGCGACAGTGGCAAGGAATTAAAAAAAATAAATAAATAAAATAAATCCTTTTAACAGGAAGAAACCTTGAGCAGGACCAGGCTCACACAGAGGGATTGGGATTCCATTGGGATTATGCACATTTGATCCTTGTTTCACCCTTGTTTGGACAGAAGCAAAAAAAAAAAACGCAAGTTGGGGTAATTAGAGGAGTATAAGAGCGACTGCCGATTGAGGAAAAAAAAAGGGATTAGCTGCTAAAAAGCGAATAGAAGGCAAAACCGTTGGAGCGTGAACTGCAGCGAGGGCAAACAACCCAACGCTCTGTCAGCTCTGTGCAATCATTGAGTTTGGTTTCCTTCTCTACATCCACTCTCCCTGGTTTTTCAACACCCCACCCACCCACCCCCGCTTACCGAGCCCTTCACCCGCCACCTCCCGCCGTCGGTGCTTGGGAAGCGAGAATGGGTAGCCAGGCACAATAGATGCAATTACTGCCGCGGCGTTCCCGGAGAGCGCAGGGCTGCGGCAGATGAAAGGTGGGATGAGGTGATGCTAGATTTCAGGGGTTGCCTCTCCCGGGAAGCCAGCTAATTGCACCGTAGCAGCCAAAGAAAGGGTAGAACTACTGATGTTACTTTTTTTATTATGATCCTAGTCGGGCTCTGACTTTTGGAAAGCACCTAGAAAGAAGCTCCACTGTGACAGATATGAAGCCTTAGGTGTGAACTGTTCCTATGTTTTTATAATTTAGCCCTGCCTCTGACAATTAGGATGAGTCCCGAGAGTTCCAGTCGGTCAAACCCCCAGGCGGGTTTAGAACCGAAGGAGCCTGTCTGGAGATCAGGCAAAACGTACAGTTACAGGGAGAACCTTAGAGTAGTCACTGAACTTTGGCTAACACGAGGAACGACTTGACACCATCTGATTGTGCAAGTGCTCGTTGTTCGTATCGTATTGTTGCCTTTTTAGAAACTAGGACGAGCTTCCAAAATCAAGCAGAAACTCCCATCGCAATAAACACATCAGTGGCTTGTGAACAGCCAAAAGACTGGAAAAAAAAACCCCAAATCCCACTGAGGTGATTGACAGAGTACAAAAAAAAAAATGGATGAGCAGTACAAGACGATAGCTGCAGTAGCAAGTAATCAGCTGTCCTGATACATCCGGAACACCCCCCACCCCTCACACACACACACACACACACACACACACCACCACAACCTCTTGTTTGAAAGGCGGCAGGAGAAAAATCACCTTCAATCACTCCAATCAGAACAGCGGGAAATGAATTCAAACCGCAGCGCCGACACCTTTTCTCGAGTCGGCGGGCAGGGCTGAGTCACTGAGGTGCTGGGAGGTGGCCCCTGTGCAGAAGTAGCGTTGCAGCAAACGCGCCGGCTTGCTTCGAGGAGGCCCCTCCTCGGTTTGTCAGTGCGGGCGCTCCTCTGGAAGCCACAAAATGAGGAAACAAAACCGACCCAGAGGTGGCAGGAGCGGCTTTGAATACAGATCTATGCTAAACACCCTACCACACTTAGACTCGGTTCTCGATGCACCACAGAGAATTAAAAACAGACCCCCCCCCACACACACACACACACACACACACTCCCCCCACCCCTTTACTCAAGTAGCTGCTGTCACACTCCTGTTATTTCCTGTACAGCAGACAGTCTTCTATAAAACCCGCTAAGCACATTTACACTGAATCTCCAGTTGGGTTGCCATGTGTGTGTGCGCGTGTATGTGTGTGTGTTGAGGGGGTGCATGTGTAATGTCTTTCACCTTTGCAATCAAACACTTGAGCAGACTGCAACTCCAAATCTTAATGCATGGCTCTCGGTTGGCGAGGACCTAACATCCGACGCACGCCGCTCATTGAAACAGTCATCAAGTGCCCGCAGCCTGCAAAATAACAGATTTCTCACCTCTAGAGGATGGCGGGTCCCATGCTGGTGCGGCAGGAGGCGAGTTTGTCGTCCGGGGGGGCCGCAGAACATCACCAGCGCCACCGCTGTTTTGCCTTCGTGTGCGTCGAGATGCGCCAATGATCCAAAAGTATTCATAAGAAGTTTGGGGGGGTTTTTTTGGTTTTGTTTTGTTTTTTTTTCCACCCCACCCCACACACCCCCCCTAGGGGCGTGTGCGCACGGATGCCCCCGATGCGCGCTGGTCAAGCAAGTTGGGGTTTGTGGCGCGCGTTGGCGCAGCTGAGCTCAGTCATCTGGCTGCGCTCGGCGCGTCGGCCATCTGTCTGGTGCTCCAGCTGTGCAGAGCTCACCATTCTGCTGCAGAGCCACAGTCCCGCCTATTGGTCGCATCACAGCAACGCCACATGCGTGTCCGCGCGCGTGCGCGCGGGCGCGCGCTCGGGTTTCCTGCTGATATGAATTGCGGCATTTTTACGCGCAGCGACCAAAGAAAAAAGATCAGGAAGTTGATCCAGGAAGTTTTGCAATCAAGTCATCTTTTTTTGTATGATAATAAACAGCTGGTCCTTGACATTGCAAGTGCCGTGAACGTCACAAGTTGCAGTGTAGTAGAATTTGTGAAAGATTAATCATTGGAATTTACGCACTGTAACAAACGGGAATTCAGCGTTTTTTTCATGGTGAGGTGTTTAGGGTTGTCGATCAACTGAACACGTTTTGGTGTGCAACCTAATTACTTGGGCTAATCATAGTTTAATCTGATAATTGCAATAAAAATCAATTTAGTAATGATACGGGGGATACATTTGCTTGTACCATAGCAGCGATTTTGGTTTTGCCCGCCCCTTAAAGCTGTATTTCCGCTCTATAGTTGGAAAGTCCATAATTCCCACGTTTCGTGAAGTACACTCCGTGGTGTCCCGCCCAACCAGGAAGCTGAAGGTAAGAAATCGTGGTAAATACCGTGAAGAATGGCAGAATAAAAGAAAACGTTTCAACGCTGAAAGAGACTTTATTTGAAATCTGACGTGTCATCAACGCAAAGAAATGTTTACCACCAAATCTGGTTCTGTACTTTGTTCGGTTTCTTCCTGTTAAATGAGTTATGCGCGGTCTCGACTGTGTGCCACAATATAAAATCGTGCCCGTAAATTGTGTAATCCTGTGTACTGTAAAGATACAAAGACAGAAATGTCATAATCCAAAGCAAGTGACATTTTATTTATTTTATTTTTTTTGTTCTTGACTGTATCGACTTGTTTTTAAGTCGATGTGAAATTGTGTGTAAATCTTGCGTCTTCTCTCAGCAGTCTGGGTATTTTCTGGAGTTCCCCGGGAACAGCCATTTCGGAAATTGTTTCTTGCCATGGCAGATCTAGATGTGGGGGATTTACTAGAGCAGTGCGTCAAATTCCTGGAAACAGCCTCACAGTCCAGGCAGCCAACTGAGGCCGAGAGGCTGATCTACTGCAGTTACAGAGGTCGGACACGAGATGGCGCCGTTTCACCACTAATGTGATCTGTCACAAAAGCGAGTGTTTAGGATTATGGACTTGCGTGTGTTTTCCACAGATTGTCTTTGCCCAGAACTGGCCTTTCTTCTGCAGGATGCAGTAAAAATGAATTGGCCATTTGTACCAGAGAAGTGGCAGTACAAGCAGACAGTCAGCCCCAATGACAAAACCAATCTCAGCGATCTGATCGGAAAGCACCTTTTACAGCTGCTGGTAATAATCATATTTGCAGTTTATGTTACGCACAGTCGTTAAATAGGCAAACTGCATCTACAGGCTCTTCTGAAGGCTTCCATTGCAGCTCAGGAGACAACCACAGCGTTAGCTGTTTTGTTTTTAGCGGACCGTTTCCTTTACTGGACCGATGAGTCCGGTCGGATGCTGAAGATTACCAAGCTGCTTCACAGGCGTAGCCCCAATACACCCGTGGCTCCCCAACTAATCATAAGACAAGCCAGAGTTTACCTCAACTCTGGTAAAAAAAAAAAATCCTGCGTCATTTCCATTCCTATAATACATTATCTCGTATATTTGTTCGCTGATCTGTTCGTTTTCCTCCGTAGGCAAACTACAAAAGGCAGAATACATTCTGAGCAATCTCATTTACAATGGTGGAACCACAGGTAACGTAGCCATCGGTATTCCATTGTCTTTAATTTAATTCTCAATAAAGTGTTGGTTTTTCTTTTTTCTTTTTTTCTTCAGGGTGTTGGGTGTATTATTCCGAGAGCGATAGGGCTCTGGTGCAAGCTGTTAGCGTCCAAGTGCGTGGAATGATCTTGCAAAAGCTAGGTGAGGGTCTGTTTCATTGAAATCAGAGTAACCGGGTTGTTTCGCAGACGTGCTAACATTGTCGCCGCGCGCCGTTTCAGGCCTGTGGCGAGAAGCCGCCGAGTTAATCTGGACGTCCCTCGTTGGTTTTTACTCGCTTCCAAAACCTGATAAAAAGGTAAAAGACGAGCTAAACCACAGAATTTTCATTACGGTGGTGACACCTGCAGATTATAAAGAGACTATCAAAAATAAATTTACTTTCAACTGAATTACCTTCTTTAAAGGGCATTGGAACCTCTCTTGGCTTACTGGCCAACATATTGGTGTCGATGAGCGACGAAGACTTCCGCATTTTTCAGACCAACCCAGACATTGATTTGGTAAGTGCACCTGATAAACCATCACCTCGTACATTTCAAAGATTAGCATTCCCCTAGTGTCACTTTGCTGCCTCAGTCTCTGCTCGGCGACACGACTCATCGTCTCCTGTCAGCAGCCCAGGCAGCCAAGATGGCGGTGATATACAGCCAGTACACCTCCCTTTATGTGCTCACAAACACGGTGAGTTTTTTTTTTTTTCTTACTACTGCTTTTAAGAGCCCGAATCAGGCCGTATTAGGCTTTTGGGGCAGTTATTTTGTTTACTTCTCTAGCCTTTGCCTCCGTCTGGGTTCCCAGTCATCAAGGTCATAGTTATTCAAGCGTAGACTTTGTGTTAAACAAGTCCAGATGAACACAAACTCTAGTCTTTATGACGGTCTCGCAATAACAAAAAGCTTGCTTGTTTCACTGAATGTGGATAAACAAACCCAGACCTCTTTTTTCTCTAGGCCACTCAAGGCACCTGCTTGTTATCCTACAGTTTCTCCACGGAGTGTCCTGTAGCTCAGAGACGGTCGTTCCTCCTGCAGGCCCAAGAGGCCTTCACGATCGGCCTTCTCACCAAATCTGAGGGCGAGCTGGTCTCCAGTAAGCAGGAGCTTCACACCTTCCTCAAAGCTGCCTATTCCCTCGCCGTCACCCACAGGTGGCTCGGCGCGCCTCCCGAAACCGTGGCGGAGGCCGTCGAGGCCTGCCTGAAAGCCCTGGAAAAATTTTACGATTACGACTCGGACGCCCCAAACAAAGACTCTCTTTGCACGGAAATCATGCGCCTGGTGGTCCGAGTCAAAGGGCTCCTTGGGGTGGAGCCTTTCGAGAACTCAGAGCCGGGGTCTTTTATCCCAGTCAGGTACAGGAACACAAACGACGCATCGGTGAATTTCACTCCGGAGGGTTTTGCTCGGGCGCTGCAAAGATTCCAGCGGTATCACCCCTCGCTTTGCGAAGCGACCAACAAGTGCAAGGGGTCGGCGGATGAGATGGATGGGGCGAGGGTATGCATAACAGCTCTGGGGACGACCGTGGACGGCCTCAACACTGCTTGCAAGACTGAGGCCTGCGGCGCAGTCGAGGCCAAACGACGAGGTCCCAGTACCTCGATGGCACACTCGCATCATAACTCCGAACTGGGTACCACCGTGGAAAGCACAGACGAGCTCGGATCTTCGTGGCAGAATTTCTCCAGCATTTTGGGATCTCCTGCAAATTCAACCACTGGAAGGCTACAGTCCGTTCATGCTGTAGCCTCTTCCACATCAAACGGAAGCGGGGAGATGTTCGAAGTGATCCAAGCTGGAATTGAGACCCTGGACACTGGAGAGGATGGGAAACCCACCGCAGCTGGAGAAACCCTAGAATCCCTATCTCAGCTAGTATTAAGGACATCTTCCAACTCCCTTAGTAGCAGTTTTGGTTCCCGGTCATCATGGGAAAAAGCCGACATGAACCCAACGCCTGCCACAAAACCAGCAGGCTTCTCAAATGCAGGAATGGGCCAAAGGAACACATCTGCAGGCTCGGATGGAAGCTTTCAGTTCCTGGAAACGCTCGATTTTGAAAGCGCCGATTCTGCAGGCGATCATGTGTCACAGGGAGATTTCAAAGAGTTGTCTCAACCACAACCACTGGAAAGTCATCATGCCATTTCAGTCGACTCAGCATTCCCAAAACAAGCTGCCATGGGAGCCCCGCATCCAAACATACAGTTAGCTTCAACCGAAATCTCCCCGGAAAGCTCGTTCGAAATGCCGCAGGAGGGTCCGATGAAACTTCAAAGCAGCGACGGGGCTTCCGCGAGCGAAGAAAGTGCCCCCGAGAGAAGAAACCAATTGTGCTACCGCTGCATTAACGGCGGAGCTGCGGTCGACGTGGTTCCAGAAAGACAGTACAGCTTGTCGCAACAGGATTACCGAGCGCTGCTCGCTGGGGTTTGTCACCATTGTATGCTAAAGAGATTTTACAGTGAAAAGACAAAGTTCAAACTCAAGCAACACAGAACTGCCCACAGTAAGTGTGAATTAGCGTGCCTGTTCATAGTACATGCAATTTTGGAAAATAAAGTGCAATCAGGACAATGAAGAGACAGAAATGGCCTTTTTTCTTTTTGCCTTTCGATTAGGCGGCCTCCATTTAAAGTTTTCCAAAGCCACTGGTCTTTGGACAGCCAAGGAGACTGGCGTCTACATTGGGGAGACTATGGGCTTGCAGGGCAAGCAGAGAGCTGCAATATGGGTGAGGTTTCTACACCAGGAAGAAAGGCTAAGCAGGTGTGTGGACCGTCCCTTCCTCTCCTCTTCTTCATTCCCCCCCAGCCCTATCCCCTCCTCCTTTACCCAACTGGACTTTCAGCCATCCTGCTGAAGGTTTCTTCCTGTTAAAAGCGAGTCTTTCCTTGCCACAGGTGCTTGTGCTTTGTGTTCATGTCTTCAGGTACGTCGGGAAAGATTATTTGAAACCAAAGGAGATCCAGTTCCACCTCAAAGACGTGGAGAGACAGATGACGGCGCAACACTATGTGACGGAATTCAACAAAGGTCTTTACGACAAGGACGTCATGGCCCAGATCTTCTTCATTCCCTCGGAGGCGCTGCTGGTGAAGCTAAAACACAAAAGATCCAAACGGCTTTGAATAATAGATGCAGACGCTGTATTAAAATTAAATGAAAAAAGAAAAAAAACGCTTAATTTATATGTACCACTTCGAATCGGACGCCCCCCCAGATATACACGCACTTCAGAAACAGCAAAGTGTGAGTTAGCCCGCGGCACGCTGGGAGCAGTTTTCAATTGAAATTCACCCCGTACTTGGTGATTACGCACATTAATGTTTTATATGGCAATACAAATAATTGAAAAGGTTAGGGGTTTTTTAGCTAGTATGGTAATAAATATGGTAAAGTATCACCAAAGACGTAACGCCGCTCGTTTTTTTTTTCCAATAGATTTTAAACGGAAACGAGATCGCGGGCTGCGTGACAGTGGAGCCCTTCATGCTCGGAGACTTTGTCAAACTGACCAACAACACGGGAAAGAAGGACGGAAGTTTCCCGGCTACGGATTACGGACTGGCTTTCGGACATTTTACTTACCTCCACTCTGGCTGCCAGGAAGTTGTCGTTGATCTGCAAGGTGCGTCCATGGCAAAGGTCCCACCAGTCAGCAGTAATCCTTTTTTTTTAATGAATAATATTATTATTTTTCAGGCTGGGTAACTGCCAATGGCAAAGGACTGACTTACCTCACCGATCCTCAGATTCACTCCACCAAGACCCCCAGAGGCCCCTCCAACTTCGCCGCCAGGGGCCTCCGGTATTTTCTAGACGAGCAGCACGGCCCAGAGTGTAACAGCATTTGCAAACTGTTAAAACTACCTCCGCTGGTAAGACAACCACCTGTCTCACCACAGCAACTTACAGCGAGTTCAAAATATTCATATCTTGGGGTTTTTTTATGAGATGTCTCTATTTTTGTCATTTTCTCGTTAATTTCCAGCAACATGTGGCGTCAAATGTGTGCCAAACCATGACCTTTGGTCATTTCATAGCCTAGTTATGATATTCAAAATAAATGCTGAATGTTTTTCTATTACAAACGATCGGTGTTTGTAACCAATAATATAATAGAAAACAAAGTCTTCTTTTAAATTTGTTTTTTTATACTACATAACTTTTCTGTCATTCTTTACATGCTTTTTTTTTAATTTAAATTAAAATGAGTGTAGTTTTGTCAGCACGTTAACACTACAAAACAATTTTCCACATCTATGTCTTGTCATTAGAAAAAAAATAAACAAATAGCACTGATTTATTGAGTACAACAAATGCCAAAACAGAAAGTAAGTAAACAATGACGGTGCAGCCTAACAGGTGACAGCCCGTCAGGTGACTCCTACTCACTTTTGCTCCGACTTCGCATGCCCAACCCTATTGGGTTGGGCATGCGAGTTTATCGCCCGAATATGCTCAAAGCAAAACATTTCGCAGCTATACTTTACACCAATTTAGGAACTGAAATAGCACCTTGTGTGCTTTATTTTTTTTATGTTATAGCTCAAATAAATTGCAAGTAATGATCCACTTACATTTAACCTACATTAATGGAGCAATCACGTTGTGCAGGTGGTGATTGCACAGCTTGGTCATATGACAGTGATGCAATTCAAAGTTATTCCCCTCCACGCCTCCTCTCCAGCCTGTCCAAAAAAAAAAAAAAAAATCCAGTCCTGGTTTTATAAGCAGCCACCTTTTGAGCACATAAACAACATTTCTCACCCTTGGCCCACTTTTAGTGATAAAAACAAACCGTGCCGCACCGTCAATACTGAATGTTGCCTAAATTGCAAAGGCACTCAAACAAAGGGATGCTAAATCAAAACTTTTAGATGCTTCTCATTTGATTCAACCTTGACGAGAGGCCAAAAAACCCGGATTCTGGATTCCCGACCTGGGCGGCAGCGACTGCGTTTATAAGGAAATCCGCCTGCTCTCGACCGCCACTGACTGCAGCTGCCTTGAAAAAGAAGAGTTGAAGCCCTGGGAAACCAACAAGAGCAAAAAAAATGAAAGTTTTTCTGGCCTTAGCTGGTTTGCTAGCAACTTGCCTGGCACAGAAGCCTCGCGTGTGCAGTAAGTACAATAACTTCCTTCCTACACCTGTTCCAGCTTATTTTGAACTTTTGCTGCACCTAACAAAGGCCTTTGTACTTGACCACAGCGAGTCCCCCCTTTCTAACCGGACAGCTGACTGTGGTAGGTGTTTCTTTCGAAAAAGTTGCCATTTCATACACCTAAAAATTTGGGGGGAGGAGGGGTTTTTTTTTTGTAATATTGCTTCTGTTAACAGAAAAGAACAATAACAAACTGATCACCCAAAAAAAGTTGACCTTGAATACCATTTCTCCAGTCTACGCAGAATGAGAAAGTGTGGGCGTTTGCAAAGTACAAGTACGATGCCTTGGGAAAGCGATTTCGCATCACGGAGCAAGGAGTCTACGCAAACAAGAGCTTCACCATTGATGTTCTCCTGCTCTACAGAAAGGTGCTATTAAGAGATACAAAATGATAGTTAATGTCTTTTAAACATGCTCCTGCTATTTTGCAGTTTTTCTTAATAAAGTTGCCTAACCTAAAAAAAAAAGCAGGTCACCATGGCCGCATCCACTTTATGAGCGCTCATAGATAAGCTTTACGATGTTAAAGCTCCCATAAAAATATGGTATTTTTGGGCTCTTCCATCAGGGCGTCATGTACGAGATTGACAGAAAGAATAGGACGTGCAAGAAGTCCCCCCTGAAGACCGACTTCCACCCTCTGGCCATCCCCAAAGACGCCAACCTGCTGGGGCAGGCCATCCTCGGAAGTTCGTCCGGATGGGGGCAGGGACTTCTGGTCAACACCTGGATGGGAGACCTACCTGAAGGAGGTTAGAGAGCAGGAAGTACCGCGTGCCTCACTTGTTCATCCCGGTGTGGTGTTTAAACATGCTCTCGTTGGTTCTCACAGGAAAGTACATCAGCACAGTGACCCAATTCGGCTGCATCCCCATCAGCACCGCTGTCCAAACCAGTCAGTTTGGATGGATCCTCACCAGGTGAGTTCCTCTCAGCATCCCCGCTAACCCCCTCTTCCTCCACCTGGCACCACCGCTCATCCGTCTCCTCTTCCTTAGCTTCTTCGACAACGTCATAGGAATCACTGACCCCAACTGCCTCAACCCGCCCAGCTTCTGCCCGGATGAGTTTGAAGCCGGGGCAGAGCCCAGAGATTTCCTCAGCCTGTTCCAAACAGCACACTAAGGAAAAAAGCTGCAAGTTTATTTTAAACCATCCATTTTCTACCACTTTCTATGCAGTTATACTGTAAACTCACATAAAGAACGTTGTTTT
The DNA here is from genome assembly GCA_000180735.1 of Tetraodon nigroviridis. Classification (NCBI taxonomy): domain Eukaryota; kingdom Metazoa; phylum Chordata; class Actinopteri; order Tetraodontiformes; family Tetraodontidae; genus Tetraodon; species Tetraodon nigroviridis. The sequence goes on along the minus strand of CAAE01004156.1, from coordinate 2,450 downwards.
AATGAAAAAAAAATCAAAATTATATGCAGTATGATACCTAAAAGCTCTGTCTATGATTGTTTCATAAATAAATGCGCTTGTAAAATAATAAAATACTCAATATTCTGGTGATTTGAGAGTTTAACCAAAGATATTTGTGCCCTACACGAACAGAAACACCTCCAGAAATCCTAGCATGTGGAGCTGCAGTGGCGTGTGCGGGCCACAAGGCGTGCTAGAGCACCTGCCTCCTGCCCTCCAGTAAACAGGCGCTTTGATTAATAATATTTAAACATGAAACACGCACAAACAAAGACTGCAATTGGTTAATTTAGTAATTGAGGGTTCTATTGATTAGTTTGATATGTTTTCTTCACCCTATTTACTCTGCGGACCTCCAGCAGCGACGGCTTGTTTATTTATTTCTTGTTTATTTGGGAGGCTGCTGCAGCAGCAGGGTTGTTCTCCTTTACAGTTTAGTCTTTCCCGTCGACGTTTGCACTGGCTTTTCTTTTCGTTTAATGGTAAATTCTTGGCGATCCGCGCCCCTCATGGATCTCTGCTGACATTCTCTTCTCCTCTTCTCTTCTGGATGATCATCGTTGAAAGATGATCTTGCGCCTGCGAGATTTTGCCCAAGTGTGTTGGTCCAAATTAAAATGACATGGAACCACATGGATGATGGGAATGGTTTTATTATTGCTGCTTGTTCACACACTCACCGGGAAAAGGCTCAAAAAAAAAAGCTCAAAATGAGACAGCAGCTTAGTAACGAACTAGTAAACCTCACACTGGTCGCTCCGGACGTGGGATTTTCGTTCTGTCGAGTTTATTTAGAAATGTGTCATGATGTACCTCAAATGATTACTTGTAGTTACACACAACTGCAGGGATGCAAAAAATATTCTCACCAATCAAACACAGCTGCGTGCCAAGGCCCCCGGGACAGCGGCGGGGGGCCCCCGGGGGAACTCCGCTTGGTGTCGAGGGCCTCGGGAATTTCTCTCCAGGGAAACACAACGCATTCCACAGTTATTGACCGGAGCAGGCACTGGTGCGGCAGATGTCGGGAAAACTCACCTTGTTCCTGCTTCTTCTGCAAAACCGCCAACAAACATTTAGAAATCAGACGCTCGGGGGCCAAGGCTGGTATGAAAACAGCCTTTGGGAGCCGTCGTTGCACCACTGGTGTCATTCAAGTAAAGAGATGTTTTTGTACTGCAGGACAGGGAGGTAAAAAAGTAATTAAACTGCGACTAAATAAGTCACTGAAATTTTATTTTGAAGGAGGCGGGGTTTGTTGATGAGCTCTCGACCAATCAGGAGGCAGCAGGTGTCTTCCCCTGCTTAAGAGCGGGTTCAGAGGTCACAAGCGTCTTTGGCTGCTGGCAGGCGGGAGAGGTCGCCGGCGGCTTCCGTGTGGAGGAGCTGAGCCCGAAGAATTGCCAGAAAAGCACCTGAAACGGCTTCAAACTTCACCAGCGAGGCCCGGTGGAGCCCGGACCTGTGCGGGGTGAACGCAGCTTGAAGCCCACGTGTGGGTGAGCAAACATTTTGACATGCTAATGGCTAAGGCTAACACACAGGTATGGGCGAGCATTTTAGACGTCATCATTTCTACACACCTGTGCAGGACGTATCTGAGCATTGAGGCACTTTCTGCCATATTTAAATTTATTTGCTGTGAAAGTTACATTTTCTGCTAGTATATTTTGAGCACATAAACCCAATTGTGATGGCTTATTTTACTATTTTAGAAAATGACAAAGTTAAGCGATGTCTTTTTACAGAGTAGGCTCACTTTGCAGTTTGTCCTTGGATATTGTGGATTTAAAAATGCTCTTACATTTTTAGAATTAAATGCAGCTGTTCAATTTGAAGCTGTTGGTATGCCATTTGAATATGTTAGCCCGTTTACTAAAGCTAAGCTAACTGTTTAACTACACAGGAGTGGCAGGAGAGGCACCCAGAGGCCCCTGGACACCCACTCAGGTGAGAGCGTGAGGTTTTTCATCAACGTTGTGGTGTGTTGGTCGTCTCTGATCTGCTCACCTGTGAAAATGTCATCAGTTCCACCAGGTTGAAGGACGGTGGTGGTGGTCAGGTGATGGGAAGACAGGAAAGAGGACCAGGAGAAAGACGGTAAGGCAGACACTTTAATGGCTGATTGATGAAGTGACTGTCAGTGGACGAGTGGTTGACTGTTGTTGTCTTCCAGGACCATCCAGGCATCAGAGGACAGACCTCCTTCAGAGGACGGATGGACCTCCTTCAGAGGACGGATGGACCTCCTTCAGAGGACGGACGGACCTCCTTCAGACGGCGCGTCGGCTGGTGAGTATGGTCTTAGCTGTAGGGAGTAGGTAGTTGGAGGGAGTTGGGGCAGGTGGAGTAGGAGGAGTCGAGGGGAGTTAGAGTCAGGAAGAGTTGGAGTTAGAGAGAGGAGGAGTTGGGGGCAGTTGGAGGAAGGT
>CAAE01003689.1:0-10905 GCA_000180735.1 Tetraodon nigroviridis | reverse complement strand
AACGGGACTCCCACCATGCTCTCATCGCCCAAGCTGCCCACGCCCAGCATGAGCCTGCCAGTGAGCACCAACGGGGCCTCGCTCACCTCCATCCAGAAGATCAAGAAAGGTGCGTTTCCTGCCGGAGGCAAATCCACTCGCGCCTGCCCCCGACTGAACAAAGACCCCCGTTGTCTTCCTCCTCTGTGTGCTGCCGGGTCAGAAGAGGAGGGAGGCCAGCACCTGCCCGGGGTCGGTATGGCGCGGCTGCCACCCGGAGCGCTGGCCGGTCACTCCGTGGCCGCGGTGCAAGCGGCGGCGGCCCAGGCAGCCATGGCGGCTCAGGTGGCCGCCCTGGAGCAGCTGAGGGACAAACTGGAGGCCGGCGAGCCGCCAGAGAAGAAGATGGCGCTGCCGGCTGAGGATCATCACCGGCTGCTGCAGCGAGCGCTGCAGCATAACCTGCTGGCCATGACCGGGCAGATACCCATGAACATCCGCATCAATAACCAAGGTACCGCCACGCTCTGCCCTCGGGAGCACGTAGCAAAGTAGCCGACTCCATGCTGGCTACATAAACCTGGATCTTATCTTCTGTTTGTAAAACTCCAGCTCTAAAAGTTGGAGACTTTGCGAAAGATCAATAAAAGCAATTATTTGCTAACAAATTGTTTACTGTCAACGGTTTAGGGAAGTGTTCCCGAGGCCAGGGAGTCAGATCCTTTACATAGTGTTTGGTAATGTAGTCAATCATCACCTCTGAAGAAGTTCTAATACTATAATCTGCCACCAGTTGACCTGTTTTTCCTGTGCAAACAATCTTCCCACACTAATCTTCTTCCACCCCCTTCTAGCTTTACTTTTAAGTACCTGGCAGCCGGTATCTCACTGCATCCGCTGCCAGATGACTGTGGATTTTGCATTTCTTTCATTTATTTTTATGCCGGAATCAGCAGAAGCTGGAGTTCAACCTTTGTTCTGCACTCTGCAGTTATTATATTACATATTGTTGTCAACTCACCACAAACCACAACAGCAAACGGCGAAGGAACAGCCTGTACATTGGCCCCCTTTCACATACACTGTAGGTGCACACACACACACACACACACACGCAGGTGTGTGTCTTCATTGTGTGTGGCTACTTCTGTCTGATCATATAGCTCGGCTTCCCCTATATCATTTCACTGTTCCAGGCAGAAGACAATAGGAGTCAGAGGTGGTTTAATCAGCTGGCTTCTCTTTGTGTGTGTGTGTGTGTGTGTGTGTGTGTGTGTGTGTAGAAGGCAGACAGGACTCGGCCCTGAACCTGACCACCAACGGCACAAACAGCATCAACATGTCAGTGGAGCTGAACGGGGTGGTGTACACCGGTAGGTACAGGCCGCGCGGCAGAGGAAGTGGGGCCGACGGCTCTCTGAGGGTTTCATGTCGCTGCCAGTTGAAGATAAGTAGAGGAACGTAGGCAAAGCGCCTCTGCCGACGCAGCCCAGTCTCCCCGCAAATGTCAGAGCCGGCACTTCCATCGCTCGCCGCCTGAGCCTCTGAATTCGGATTTCCAGTGCGGTTGCCACCGCTCTAAGTTGTTTAATCCGTATCTCAAACAGAAAGTAAAAAGAACAGTTTGTGGTTTCAGGGACGCTAAATTCCCAGATAAAGTGATATTTGTCAGGAGAGAAAAAAAGGGAAGGCTTTAAGACTGTTTTCTTTTTCCTCTTCTGTTCCTGGTAGGCGTTCTTTTCGCTCAGGCAGCGGCGGGGGCAGCCTTGTCCGCATCTGGATTGTCCAACAAGACGGTCAGCAGTCGCATTCAGCAGCAGCAGCAGCAGCAGCAGCAGCAGAACACACCTACCTCTACCTCAACCTCCAGCAACTCCTTGTCTTAACCAACTCCCAGCCTTTCCTCCCTTATTTTTAAAAACAATCACGCTAAAGCCAAAAAGATATAAAAAAAAAAGAATCAGCCTCATTTTCTACACAATCTATGCCAAAAAGAGAAGACCCGTAAACTGTACAGAACGACACAAACTGAAACTCAGATCACTTGAAGTACACTATCTCAGGTTTTCTCTCACCAAATCTCCTCTCTTGTTCTTCGCAGCCAAACTTATTTCAGAGAAAAAGAAAAATAATCCCAACAAAAAGCCAGTATATGCTAAACAAGTATGTATGCACAACCTGTGAATTATTTATTTCTGCATAAATGTTCAGCTTAAAGGAGAACAAATGAGAAGATAATAACCAGGAAAGGTAATGCACTGTTTACACACACCAACACAGCTACTGATTAACGGCGATGTTTTATCCTCCAGGGGAGACGTTTTCTTTTTTTTTTTTCTTTTTTTTATCTTTTCATTGTCATTATTATCACTATTGTTATTCTCTTTATTGTGTTTTATCATTTAAATCTTTAGCAATCCTCTCACTGCGGAAAAAGAATTATATATTTAGAATTCTATTTAAAAAAAAAAAGAGTATACTCTATTTTTAATCAGAAAAGCTTTAAAGGTATATGTTGTTTCTTCAGGACCACTGTGACCTCATTGAGCCGGTCCGGAGCTCTGGTGCCGAACCAGAAACCCCGTACCGATTCCAGCGGAGCATTTTAGGACCCAGAGGAATCTGCCAGGCTGCTGCTGGTCAGATTTCCGGGGTGCTCACTCTCTTTTTGCCGGCTGTTGCAGCTTCGGTAGCGGCGGTAACGTTGAGGCCAGTTCTGTGTCGAGCTTCGTGTTTGCTGAGCTTCAAAATGGCTGTTGGAAGGTCGGTGGAGGTGGTGGAGGTGGTGGGTGGGGCTGAGCTGTCATTTCTCACCCTCGCCGCACACGGACACGCTGGACGCTTGTTGTCTGACTGTTCTCAGGTGTCTGTCCGGCTCTCGCAGTGATTTTGTTTTATTTTAGCCTGGTCTTCTGCAGAAAGGTCTAAGTATTATCCTTTGGAGTGATTTGTTCCCCTGCATGTCCGTGTTTGTAGATCACCCCCTGAGAAAAATAAACATAAAAACACACACATACTCACACACACACACAGCAATCCCCCAGAAACGACAAGAGTCGTGCTATCCGTTTCCTCTCCTCCGCTCGGTCCCGTTAGCTCGGTGTTCGGCTCGACTGAGGCTTCTTCTGATCCAAGTGCTTCTTATTCAGCGACGAGGACTCATTTGTCTGTGATCTATCAGAATGTCTCGCCATCCCCTCCCTCCCTGGCTCCCTTCCTTCCCTCCCTCCTTCCCTCCCTCCCTCCATCCTTCTTTTTTTTGAAGACGTTGCTTTGTTGGACGCTTCGGCTGAGGTGATTCTGCAGCTTGTGCTTCGGACTTGGTTCAGACTCACTGGGCTCGTATTTATGTGACACAAGTGCTCGTCGTCCAGCCTGAGGACGCCGCCGCGCCGCCGTTTCTGTGGCTTTGGGAGTTTGTTTCCAAAGTCGAACCTGCGTAGACTGTTAACGATTGTTACTGGACCCCCCTCCGACCCGCCGGCCTCAGCAAACCGGCTTTGAATGTGGGTCCTGCTCGGAGGCCTTAACCCAGCATGGGGCCACTGGGGAGAGCGCTACCTCCTCCTCCTCCTCCTCCTCCTCCCCCTCCTCCTCCTCACTTTTTACTGTTCGGTCAAGTATCACCAGACGGCTGTCCCGGCTTTGATTCCGGACCGGCCTCTCGGTGGGGGGGCTGCTGCACAAACGCCGGCCGGTCCTGAGACCACACAGGCGCTTCCAGATGAAAGTTTCAGCTGGAGCCACTTCCGACACTAAGGAGGGAACTGTTTCCATTACTGGAGAGGAAACCGTTGCTTCGGAAGTGCCGCCCATTCGCAGAAAAAAGAAGAGGTTTTAGAGCTTTTGGACCTGAATAGGACATATTAGTGCCTTGGACCAGCAGTGGGGACGTTGTGTAAAAAGTCTGTGTAAGCTTAGGGACGATGTTCTCACACCACTTTATTTACCTCAGATTTTAAAGGCTTTACGCTCCCGAAGGCTCCAGGTGCAGCCTTTTGGGGCGCCGACCCCGATGCGCTGGTGGCCTTCGGGCCAGATCCAGAGAGAGCGACGGCAGCTCCTGGTTGGGTCGGTGGGGTCCGGCTCAGAACCGGCAAAGACTGGTGGAAGCACGTCTGAATGTGCTCTGGCGTTGGCGTTCTTCCACCGCCCTCTTTCCTTTCTCCCATCAGCCTCCGCCCCGCCGCTGTCTCCGACCAGTCTTATAGTCAGACTTATAGCGGAAAGAGGCTGTCAAAACGGGACTTTCGGCGCCGTCCTGGGGCGCCGCTGCAGGCCTCCAGGTCGCAGATTTACCGGCTTTTCCTTCAAACCAGTCAGCCAGTGTTTTTAGAAGTGGGCTTTGAGCGGATGGACCGTCGCTGCAGCACATCCTAGGCCTCACGGAGCAGCGTTCTCTGTGGTTTCCGCCTGTTTGCAGGCGTTCCTGTAAATCTTGGGGTTCGCTGATTCCTTTTTTTTGATTGACAGCACAGCGAGGGCCCCGCCGTCGTCCCCGCGTCCGCAGATGTCGCCGATAAAGGCTGACAATCAGACGGAGACGTGCAGATGCTGAAAACGTCAGTCTGGGGGCAGGGTCGCCGGAGATAGCGGAACTCAATCAATAGCGATCTAAAAGGATCGAGCTTGCTTTTTTTAGACGCGACCCTGTGACCTTTTGGACCCCGAGGCAGCACTGGAGCACCTGCCCCCTCCAGAGGGTCCGTGTTTATCCTATATCTGTTGACAGGCTCTGTGAGATATTAGCATCTGACCAGCGCGGCGAGGCCTCCCTGTCCCTTTCTCTCGCACGTTGGCGCGGGCGGCGCGTCGGTGACAATCAGGAGATGCCGTAGCGACGCCGTTTGGACCCCAAACGCGCCGGCATCGCCGTCAAAACAATCAAGGGCGGAGGTTCCGTCTCAGCAAGGGCCTGTTGGACGTCACTGAAGATGTCAGACAATCAGAAATCGGCTAAAAGGAGATTTTTCTCACGCTCGAGGAAGGAGGGATCGAGGGTCCGGGTGGGGCAGCGCCTCCTAGCGGCCGGTGCTGTTATGACGCACAAGCAACAGTGACCTCTGATTCATTTCAGCATTTGGACCATCGTAAAGCTAAATCCTAGAACTTGTTTTATCGGAATCTAAAGCTGGACAATCAGTCACCCAACTTCAGTCAACCAGCGCTCCTCTGTCGGGCAGCGGCTGCTGGCCAGCAGGTTTCTCCATATCAGATGTTTTAGATTTTGGAACTCGACGGCGAAGAGTTCCTCCGATTCGCGGCCACGTACGTCCAGTCGGACGCTCCTCCGTCGCCGCTGGCTGCGTTTCCTGATCTAATCCTTGTTGTGTGCAGCATTTGTGGGGCATTTGTGTGAACGTTAATTTAGCTGGACTAATGTTGAGGACATCTCCACGTGCGCTTCCTGTATCTGGGATGTGACCTCGGACGCGCAGGCCTCCGGGGCCCCGCGTTGGGCGCGCTTGATGTCAGAATGTCATAAAAGTAAAAGGTGTGTTGAAACGTCGTCGCTTTTTTTCCTCCCACCTTAGAAGATTAGCTTTAAAAACCTCAGCAGGCATGCGAAAGGTCGCTCCTGTTGCCCCCGTGTTACTAATTTATGGGTTAGGGTGCACCACGAGGGGCTATGTGGACAAGAAAATAAGAAATAAGATGCCTTCTGCTGTGACAATTGTATAGATTAACCCGCATTTATTGAACATTTGTGAAATATGGCTTTTTTTTTTTTTTTTAGGGCTGTGAATCATATCAGGTTATAATGTTTGTTATATTTTTGTGCTTTTTTTTTCTGGATTTGCTGTAGCAACCCCAGCACACAGAGATTAAATATAAAGCAGAATGAAATATTATAGTGCTAATTTTAGGAAAGCATGTGACGTGTGCAGGCTCTCGTCTTTTTACGTCTTCTCAGGAAAATCTACCTCTACCTCCAGTTTGATGCATTTAACACAGTAAGGGCTCAAGTTACAGTTTTGTGGGTACAAAAAGTGGGCGGCGGGGTCCGAAATGAACTTGGCAGAGCAGTTCAGAGCTTCAGAGCTTCACAGTTCAGATTGTACTGAGAGCAAGTGTTGTGTCGTCGTCAGGTCTTCAGCCCCCTGAGGGGTCCATTTTGGACGTTTTGGGCTCGTTCTCCGCGTCACTGTTCGTGTTTCAGTGTTACGGGTTCGTAACTGCTGTTTTGTTTTCATTTGAGCATCAACGACAGGGAAACTCCAATTTAACAGCTAACTACTAGTACCACGACAAGTGCTGCTTCTAGTACCACTGTTAGTACTGCATTTTTCCCCCAGTCTGTTATATTATTGTGTGCTTCTTCATCCTCGGATGACAAACGGGATGTTTCCCTGGAACCACAGTAACAGTGAAGTGGCAGTGGGTAATGCAAATGTTTTATTTTTTATCTTTTTTTCTTTGTTTCTGAAGGGTGAAGAGCTATTCTTGCCTATTTACTCATTATGTGTTTGTGTGAATACTTTTATTTTAAATCTGGAATTAATAAAAATATCACTTCTCTCAAATGTTACCAGCAGTTTGCTGTTTAATTTCTGTGACCAGTGAGACAGAACCTCACAAAAAAAACCCTGTATGCTAAATCAGGAAAGACAACTTTTGCATTTTATAATATTTCTGGAACCCTGACGTACGACAGACGTACTGTTGTCTTTTTGGCCACATTTTGGCCCTGAGGGAAGGACGGCAGACCAGGAGGAAGAGCTTGGTCAGCACCTTTTCTTTGACCGGGTCCATTTTCTAGGTTTTTCCACCGATTTTATCAGTAAAACCGACCCTTGTTGATGAAATGTTGAGAGGAGGCAGTGAGCCAGCGTAACCGCTCAGACGGTAGCTGCAGAGCCGCAAAAGATAAAAGAGGATTAGAGATTCTCTCAGTTTAGTCCAGATTTTTTTAAAAAAGACGGTGTAAAAATATTTTGGAGGCGTTTAAAGGAGGTACAGAAACACGTGCTGATAAAGAGAAAAAACAGTCCCCTTTTATGAAGTGACTGTTAAAATAACCTTTGAACAGCTGCTAGAGATTAAAAACTCAGGTTAACGGTCAATTTTAACCGGAGTACACCCACATTTACAGCCACGAGTCTTAAAATCACACTTTTATTTGGTCGCAGGAAGGCGTGTTTGCTTCAGGGACAGAAATGAATGAGGGACTCTTTTCTAATGCAGTCAGCAAATATCAGCCTCCTCCATGGCTGCAGCGGAGAGGAGCTCAGAAGAGACTGTCCACGTCGCCCAGCTCCACCACCACGGCCTTCAGCTGGGAGTAGTACTCCATGGTGGCCCGGCCGTTCTCTCTGCCAAAGCCTGGAGGGGAGAGGGAGAAGCGTCCTCAGGGTCCAGGAAGCCTGTGTGTGTGTGTGTGTGTGTGTGTGAGAGAAGCTACCTGAGTGCTTATACCCTCCGAACGGGACCTCCACGGGGCTGATGTTGTAGTTGTTGATGTAGCAGGTCCCGGCCTCCAGGCTGGCAGCCACGCGGTGGGCTCGGGAAACGTCCCTGCCAACGGGAAGGCGGGGTTATTTTCCTCTGGACACGCCTCTCTGAGGCTGCGCCGCTTCGGCTGATAAGGCGGGTCGTTATCAGCCGGGTCGGGGACCTAACCTGGTGAAGACTCCAGAGGCCAGTCCAAAGGTGGTGTCATTGGCCCTCCGGATCGCCTCCTCCTCGCTGTCGAAAGCCATGACGGCCATGACGGGGCCGAAGATCTCCTCCTTCACGCAGGTCATGTCGTCCGTGCAGTTGTCTGAGGCGGAGGAGAGGAGGCGTTTCACCGCGGGAGCACCCAGAGAGGCCCCGACGCCCCAGAGAGGCCCCGACGCCTCTTACCAAGAACACACGGGGACATGAAGTAGCCTCCCTTCAGTTTGGGGTCGGCGGGGACCAAAGGCTGTCCCCCACAGAGCACAGCGGCTCCCTGCAAACACAAAGCCATGGAGGAGGCTGATTATAAACCGCGGCGCCGCCTCCTTCGGGTCCTTTTTTTGGTCTTCTTAGTATTTTTCTGTCATTTACCTGTTTCTGGGCCTGAGTGATGAAGCCCAGAACCTTGTCCAGGTGCGCCCTGCTGATCAGGGCCCCCATGCGGGTGCCGTCCAACAGGGGGTCCCCCACCGGGATGGCCTTGGTCCTCTTCACCACCTCCTCCAGGAACTGGGGCAGAATCTCTCTCTGGACGTAGACCCTGGTGCCGTTGCAGCACACCTGAGCGGCAGAACCGGAGGTGTAAGCAGCCGGGTCGGCCCTGAGGGCCCCGGCACCCTCACCTGTCCCTGCGTCAGGAAGTTGGCCATGAGCGCGCCCTTCACTGCATTCTCCAGGTCGCAGTCTTTGAAGATGAGGAGGGGGGATTTGCCCCCAGCTCCAGGGTCACCTGCTTCACCCCCCCGGCCGACATCTCCATCACCTAAAACAAACCCAGCGTGGTTCGAACCCTTCCAGACCCTTCCAGGCCCTTCCAGGCCCTTCCAGACCCTTCCAGACCCGCCCTTCCTACCTTTTTACCCGTGGGCACGCTCCCGGTGAAGGAGACTTTGGCCACCGTCGGGTGGCGGCAGAGCAGCGCGCCCGTCTCGGCCCCCCCTTGCACCACGCAGAAGAGCCCGTCGGGGACCCCCGCCTCCCGGTAGATCTCGGCCAGGACCACGGCCGTCACCGGCGTCAGGGGGGAGGGCTTGAACACCATGGCGTTGCCTGGACAACGGCACACCCTCTCACACCCGCTGGAGGAAGAAACGCCCCAAACTGGCCCCCGCCAACTCACCGCAAGCCAGAGCGGGGGCCGACTTCCAGGCTGCGACCTGGAAGGGGTAGTTCCAGGCCCCGATGCCCACGCACACGCCCAGGGGCTCCCTCCGGGTGTAGGCGAAGTTTCCACCGGGGAGCTGGATGTGCTCGCCTTCCAAGGACCAAACACAGGGTGAGGAAGAGCCAAGGGCCCCTTTCTAACAACAGGAAGTGGTGTAGTCACCCGCCAGTGCCCCCGCCAGGCCGGCGTAGTACTCCACACACTGCCAGGCGATGTCGATGTCCGCCAGCGCCTCTGTGATGGATTTGCCGTTGTTGATCACTTCCAGCTTGGCGATGTTGTCCCGCCTTTCCTGTTGGAAAGACGATTGGTGTTCCATTTTCCTCTGTTTAAGTGCGTTTTACTTCAGGCGGTCATGTCCCTGCGCGTGTGGAGCGCCCACCCTGATGATGCGGGCGGCCTCGAGCATCACCCGGGCCCTCTCCGTGCCCGACAGCTCCCTCCACTTCAGGTAGGCTCCGCGGGCGCTTTCGACGGCCTCGTCCACCTCCTGGGAGCCGCAGGGAACCATCTGACACAGGACACGGCCTGAAGGACAAGATCTGCAGGTGAGAAGGATCCCAGCACGGGTGTAATAGTCACTTTGTTTATGCTCTTTGTGGATGAAATAATCATGTTATAACATGAACGAGGGCGAATGTTCGGTGGTGTCACCAGTAGGTGGCGACAACACGCCGCTAATCGGACTTTACACGTTACATAATTAAAGATGTTCAGCTGCAAACTTAAAACTAAAGCTTTTTTATTCGTTTTTTTACAATAAATTAAATTGCTAAGACAGTAGGTAGGGTAGGTAGCCCGTTAGTATTTCATTAAGCATTCCCTTCTACTGCCTGCTTGTTTTATAAGACCACAAAGTTTTCTCAAATGCATATTTTTACGTCCTTAAAGTCCCACTTTACGGTGCTGACTTATCTACAGTGTAAAACAAACTTTGTGGCGTCATGGTGATTTCATTTGACCTGACTTGATCTATTGCCCAATCAGCTCCGGTTCTCCAGTACTGAAAAAAAATGGATATTTTGTCCAAAAGTACAGAAACAAAACTTAGACGTGATTGTTGCTGCGCTCTTTTGGCACCAGGGCCCTTTGGGGCCATGGTCGGGGCCAGCTGGGCGCCAGTTACCAGTTGCAGGCTCGAACACGGGCTCCGCGTTGGTGTCCTGCCGGGGTTTCATCCGCTTCCCTCCCCAGAAATTCAGAGGGTCCGTGAGCACCACGGACCCAGTGGAGGCTCCGGGCATGCTGGCGAGGATGGACGCGGCCATTTCGCAGGATGAGGAGTGGGTTATATCCTGAAACAACCACAACTTTTATCTAATCCAGCACAAAAAAACCCAAATCTGAGAAAACACGACGATAATGTAAAGCTTTACGCTAAAGTTGGGCCAACTCACAGCGGACGACTGCAGGCAGGAGCGGCTGTCCTCGCGCAGACGGAGGCCACGCCCCCAGCCCTCTATGCTGCTGACGTCAGCGGAAGTACCAGCAGGGGGCGCCACCGCCCTTTTTTTTTTTCTAAAAAATCACATTTTCTTGTGCTTGGTCCAAAAAAAAGGTCAAATTGTGCGTCCAATTACGTACCCTGTTGCAAACCTTAATAATTTCCGTATTCTAGTGGTAAATAATAACATACTTTGCTGCTACGGTCTTTTGATCGGCCACGCAGAGGAAAGATGAGCCGCTGGTTTGTAGAAGTCAAATCTAATCTGTAGCTTCAGCCTGATATTGCTATGTTCTGTGTTTATGTTCTGTGCTTGCCTGGAACCTGTTCTAAATATAGTCCTGTTCAGAAAATAACTTGCAATCGTAGATTAAGGCTCAGATATTGTGCTCTGCTCGTGGTTGTATTCCGACTGCAATCTTTTGGTTTTTAACTTGAGGCGCTGCTTATCATAATCATAAAATAATTCAGTATCCACAAACCGTGTCGTCGCATTTGGTATTGGGGGGACTAAAACGTCTGTGATCCAATGGGTTTACAGAAAATAAATGTGCAATATTTTAAATAATTGCTATAAAGTAAAGAACTGTTGAATTACCTAAATGGAGATGATTCAGACCTTTCGTGGAGTTTGTGAATGATGCTCCAGACTTCTGCA
>CAAE01003581.1:0-11408 GCA_000180735.1 Tetraodon nigroviridis | reverse complement strand
CTCCATGATGGAACCTCTCTTCTCTTCTCTCTCTGTGCAGGATGCAGCTAGCGGCATGGTGGTGGCAGATATTCAGCTGATTTCTGACAAGGAATCGATTCCTCATGGCTACTGCTACATTGCAGAGCACCTTGAACCAAGTGAGTACACACACACACACACACACACACACACGCACACTTTCACTGTTGAGTATTTAAATAATACACTTCCTTTAATCTAAAGAGACACATTTTATATAAAAGTTGTATTGTCATAGTGGTAAAAAATGAAAATAAACGCACACTGCCGGCAGTTTGATGGTTGTTTTTGTGTTTGTGTGTTCAGAGGCGACTGTCTCAAAGAAGAAGCGGGTGTGTGTGCGGCTCCTCCCAGTGGGCAGTGTGGACACAGCTGTGTTGGATATCAAACTGACAGCCAAGAGCAAAATGATGTTGCATCACCACACATATGTGGGGTTAGTGGTATTTGCGTGAAAACACACTCCGGTTTGTTCGACTCTCACTCGGTTTGGGTAATGGATCAACAGGGACATCCATGGCTATGTGCTGTGGTGCAAAAAGGGCTACTTTTCCAGCCCTTTTCCTCAAGCGAAGCCTCGCCGGGTGAGCCTGGACATCTCCAGGCTCTCACTGGACCAGCCGTCTGCCCCTCAGCCCCTCAGACCCAGGTACCGGTTCTGCTGTCCAACAGTGGCTTCAGGCGCACACTTTTACGCTTGGTGCTGGTGTTTTCTCTGCAGCAACCCTCCTCCTCCTCCAGTGCCGCCTAACAAACTGAGCCACAGGAGACACAACCTTGGGAAAAACGACAACAGTGACAAACCTGCTGATAGCAGCTTCCCTGGAATTAATGGTGGGTCAGCGCTTTCTGTCCTTCCTCACGCGTTAGCAGCACAGTCATCATCCACTCGCCTTTCTGCAGCTCTGGATGGAGTCCCATTCAGCCTCCACCCCAAGTTTGACGTGCAAGTGAACGTGACGGTAGGTCACGCTCACGCAGACGGCCCAGCTCCGGCTGGGCTCCCTCATCCTGACCTCTCCGCTCCTCTCTCAGGCTCTGAATTCTCCGTTAAAAGACATTCACATCAAGTCCGTCCAAGACATTGAAAATGAGGTAAAGTATCGATTTGCCCTTGGTTTCGGTGATGAGTTACCATCAAATATAACTGCGCCCTCCTCTCCTTCCCCCCCCCCCACTTTGCTCAGTATAATTACACGTTTGTTGTGGAGGAATCTGCTGCTAAGAGGACCAAACCAACGGTGCCAGTCGGAGCGGCTCCGGCCGCTCAGTGACGGCTGGTTACGGGCCCGTCTTGGGTGTCTCCATCACTGCTCCCCTGCCAGTTGGTCTAATTAGCTTTGCCATTCTCAGGCATTCCGTTTTTCTCATTTAACAAAGGCCTGTTTGCTGGGACTGTTGTTAAATCACCTTAACCTGAGTTTACACCGTCAAGGATGTGATCAAATCATTGATAAAGTACGGATAAAAGTTCTTCCTCATTACCTGACATCTGGTTGCATGAACTGGGGGTTTATAGTCACTGATATGGTGGTCTTTGCTGCAGACAGCAGATTTAGTCACAGGGTTGTGTATCTTTGTGTCTCTTTTTAGGGTTATTTCGGAAAGGTTCAATAACCGGGGTGAATCCATATATATCTGTCATTGTTTAATTTATAAAATTAAATTTATTGCTGCAGTAATTAGTAAAATAAACTACCTAAGAAACATGTTCTCATGTATTTAGATATGTAAATATAGCTTGAAATGCAGCTGTGGAATGTGGAATTGCAATAGTTTAAAATATACTATTAGGACGACGTTTACAGAATTTCTTGTCTTTACCAACATCTTATAATGTTTCCTTTGAATACTTTGAAATGAACCTAATAGATGAAGTTTATTAAATATTCCTGTATATTCATGCTAAGGTATCTCTGCAAACACTCGCGTTTGTGATGTTTAACCTGAATAAAGTTGTTACATCGAGGCGTTGCCAACTGAGAATGGCTCAATGCTGCCCCCGTCTGGTCGGGCCGAGGCCCTGCAACCTGCCTGGGGTTAGAGGTCAGGGTTGGGGGTCAGGGGTCAAGGTTGGGGTCAGGGTTAGAGGTCAGGGTTGGGGGTCAGGGTTAGGGGTCAGGGTTGGGGTCAGGGTTAGAGGTCAGGGTTAGAGGTCAGGGTTGGGGGTCAGGGTTAGAGGTCAGGGTTGGGGGTCAGGGTTGGGGTCAGGGTTAGAGGTCAGGGTTGGGGTCAGGGACCCTGCACCAACTGGAGGGGCCACGTTCAAAAACTGGTGAAAGAGTCGGAAATAAGAGATTAAAGGATAAGAAGAAGAGTGCCTAATAAAACTGATCACTGCTCATTATTATTATTATTATTATCATCATCATTGTCATCATCGTTGTTGTTGTTGTTGTTGTTGTTGTTATCGTGGTGCTTTCATACCAACTAGTGTGTCTCATCGTGGATTTTGCTCGTCTTTTTGTTCCACGAACTGGAAATCGCACTCTGATTCCAACCAGCTCTATCCCCCCTCGCGACGCTCAGCTGCACACACACAAACACACTCACACTCACACTCAAACACACGCGCGCGTTCTCGTATCTTCGTGAGGACACTCGGTGACGTCATGCATTCCTCGCTCCCTGAACTAACCACAAACAAAACACCAAAACACCGCAACCGAACTCGGAATAAAACCCCCACGAGCCGCTCATTCGGCCACGGCTTCCAGGAGATGTTAGCCCGACCTCGTTTTCCGGAATGAACACCTTTGGTCCTCGCTCGTCGCTAAAACAAAACACAGCGGACGCGCCGCGGCGCTCACACACGTCGTACGCGCCCGGAGAACACACAAACACACACACGAACACGCGCGCACACACACAGTGGAGGGAACTCCATCAGCTGTGGGAAGGAGCGTAGACCCAACTTAGTTTTTAATCTGTCTCAATTGTGTAGATTTTCTTCTTCTTTTGGCCGCCGGAGCGTCGGTGTGCGCCCGCGAAGACTCCGGACAGAGGCGCGCACACGGCCGTCGTTCTTCCCGATCAAAGGCGGCGGTGGAGGAGGAAGAGAAAGGCAGCACGGACAGGAAAGCATGGAATACTTCATGATGCCGACCGAGAAGATCTCAGCCTTGCAGCAGTTCAAGAAGACCGAAAAGGATGTGATCGGGGGGCTGTGCAGGTTCGTACTGAGGAATTTGTTGTTTTTATTTCGGACCCGCGTGTGGCCGCGGCGTGTGTGTGCGTGTGTGTGTATGTGTGTGTGATGCAGACTGACTTCACTTAGCATGCTAGCCGTTAGCCTCGCTGCGACGTCCTCGCTGCAGGCGCATGGACGCCCAAACTAGCTGCCCCCTCGGCCGGCTGCTGTCGTCGGTGGTTGCGGGGAAGCGGCTAAGCGAATCCGCACCGCGCCGATCGGCCACAGCTCCACGTTTATTTGCCGCAGCGAGGTGAAATCGATACCTTTGCGTCCACTTGTACGCCAACCACGTGGTAGTTGCCGTTTCCCCCTCCACTTTGGTGGCGTAAAATGGATCCCGTGTTTCTAAAGGCGGGCTGTTATACGCGTCAAACGTCAACCAGGGGTCTTTTTTATTTGTAGATTTATTAAATACAATAGTGCCCAGGTTAGGGTTTATATGCGCAGTCAAGTAGCAGACGGTTGTGTCTTGTGCTAAAGCTAGGTTAGCTAGAGATTTGGCTTCAACCTTGCCGGCTTTGTGCTTGCGCTATGTACTTTTGTGTGGCTTCGTTCGACTCAAAGACGCCCTTTCACATGTGCAGCGGTGGCCTGAGCTTTAAAACCGCTGCCAGCGCGTCTGCACCAGCGCTAGCTTTGCGCTCCGTGAAGAAAGCATTGTTCTCCATATTGTCAGGGGGCCTGCTTCCCACAGCGGCGTCACGTTTCACCGCCGCTTCCGAGCGGGCGCCCCCTGGCGGCCACCCGCAGGACCGCAGCTGGTCAAACGCTCTGACGCTGTTGGGGTTAAAATGATTCATTCTAGTTTTTAGACAAGCAATAGGGGGATTTATGTCACTGATAGCATACAGCCAACCTGTCTACATAATAGCGTTATTCCTAGATTAAATCCTAGGAAATCCTCAGGAAATAACCCTCACGCCACTGACTGTGATCACGAAACAGGGGAAAAGTTGCTCCAGATTGAGTGGATGAATTACACGTTCAGTCTGAAAATGCAAATAAAAACTGTACCAATAGCATCGTTTCACATTTTGTGCATTTCTGGCTGAAGCATTTTGAAGGTTTGCATCTATTGTACTATAGACAGGCGTGCTTTTGTGGTGAACTGCGTGCAAAGCCGACGTCGGGCGTAATGGTTCACAAATTTCCCTGCTGAGCAAACACGACAGCGTTTTGCTACCATGACAATCAGTCTAGAGGCGGCATCGAGTTTAAGCAAACTTCCTGAGCTCCAGGGGGCCTGCCAGAGGAATGTGGACAGGTACTGGCTGCTGCCAGGTTGCTGGTTCAAGGTCGAGAACAGCACCTTGTGGTGGTTGGATACGATCAGAAACGATTGTTTTTGATGCGTGTCGTCAGCTAGCCAGAGTTGGCAAATGACCGTCTCTCCTTCAAACCTCCACAGCCTGGCCAACATCCCCCTCAGTCCAGAGACAGCCCAGGACCAAGAGAGGCGGATCCGCCGGGAGATCGCCAACAGCAACGAGCGTCGGCGCATGCAGAGCATCAACGCAGGCTTCCAGTCCCTGAAAACGCTGCTGCCACACACAGATGGGGAAAAACTCAGCAAGGTGCCCAGAGCCCTCAACACACACGAGATGCGCTGCTGAGTTTGCGTCGGTGCAGCAAAAGCGCGAATCCTGGGCTAATATGCGTTTGTTTCTGCTGGACTTGCAGGCGGCCATTTTGCAGCAGACAGCAGAGTACATCTTTACCCTGGAGCAGGAGAAGACTCAGCTCCTGGCACAAAACAACCAGCTGAAACGCTTCATCCAGGTCTGCGAGGCTCTCTTATTCTGGTAGTACCTCAACCAATTCCATCATTAAAAATGTGTGTTTATGTGTGTATCGCACCCCTTCAGGAATTCAGTGGCTCGTCGCCTAAGAGGAGACGAGCAGAGGAGAAAGATGAAGGGATCGGTTCTCCGGACACGATGGAGGAGGAGAAGATGGAGGAGCTGAGGAGGGAGATCCTGGAGCTGCGGCAGCAACTGGACAAGGAGCGCTCGGCGCGCATGCAGGTGGAGGACGAGGTGATCGAGTGGTTTCCCCCCCGAGCAAACATTTAACGAGCCCATCGGCCGGAGCACAAACAGGCTTTGTCTGGAGGTGATGGTGGAGCAATCTCAGTCACCGTGGAGATGTGGCAGCGTTCCGCGCCGACAGGTGCACCGGCGTGAGCGATAAGCTCGCTTCCTGGAGCAACCTGAATCGCAGGTCAAAACAAATAGAAACTGGAACAGGTTGTGAAACAGGCGCAAACAGATGCAGAGTTCTGGTGGAAACACCTTTAGAGAACCAGGAACCAACCAAGCCGTCTGTTGGAGGCGGCCGTCACCGAGGCCCCGGTAGATCCTGTTGGTGTGGGTAAATAATGGTGTGTGTGTGTGTTTGTGTTTGTGTGCGCACAGGTGCGTTCATTGGACACCCGCCTGCGCCCAGAGCATCTAAAGGTGATCACCCAGCATATGGAGGAGGAGCAGGCCATCCTCCAGAGCCAGACGCTGTTACGGCTGCAGCAGGTCCACGCCGCCGACAGGCAGACGCCCAGTCCGCAGGTCGGACACACACCCGGCCTTCAGCCTCTGCACGTCAAACACACACACACGGCAGAACATGGAGACAGTGTCTGTTTGCATCCGCAGGCGCCGGCTCCCCCAGCGCCCACCCACCACCCCACCGTCATCGTTCCGGCTCCAGCACTTACCCAGCACTCCCATCATCACGTTACCGTGGTGACCGCCAGCCCTTCTGTTTACACCAGCACCATGTCCACGTCCAGACAGAACCTGGACACCATCGTGCAGGTGAGAGGTCCAGGACGCTGATCCAGTAGTCGTTCGTCTCCTGTGCCCTGGGTTGGGGTGAGGCTCTTGCGTGGCTCCCTCTAGCGGCGCCTCTGTGAACTGTTGCCCCTTAAGATCCAGCGTTTTCAGTGGATTGTTGTGGACTTCAGAGCAATGCACGAAAATGCTGATACTGTGGAAAAGTCCGATCACTCCAGGTCATCAATGAAATTTTAATGCCGATTTCTTTATTGATGTTCTGACTTCAGGCTATCCAGCACATCGAGCGCACCCAGGAGAGGAGAGCGAGCGCCGAGGAAGAGCAGCGACGAGCGGTCATCGTCAGCCCCGCCCACATCGCCACGGATACGGCCTGCTCGGACACGGACACTGACACAGAAGGGGAGGATGGGGGGATGAACTGACGAGCTCCGACCCACGCCAAACACATGAAGTTCACTGTAGGAGTGTGTCCTCGTAACCCAGCTACTTTGAATCCGCGTCCACGCCCTTTAGCGCACAGCTCCGTGGCCTCTAACAGTCGTTCTCTTCTAAAACGTCAAAAACAGGACACTCGTCCCTGCTGTGGGGTTTCTGTCAGAGCTGGTCTGTGGCAAACTGAAATTTTTGCGGCTCTTGTCGGTCTTTTACCTGTGTTTGTCTGCGACACGCCGTCGCCGTATCCGGGACGAGCACCGGCGCTCCGGCAGTATTATTCCATGGAGTCAGTACAAGAAAAGAGTTGAATGTAAGAACACAGGAAGAGCTCTTTTCTTTTTCATAGTAGCTGTTGTGCTGCGGCGCGCTCCCCCCGTCCTTCGTGTCCCGGCTGGTGGCCACAACAATTAGCTACAACAGAAGCATTTCCATCTCCAAAAGTCGGAAGAAACCCGGACTCGGTCGCAAAAGCTCATTAGGAAAACAAAGATTAGAAATAATGGCTGATTTACTTGAAAAAGAAGTAGTGTATTTGAGCTAAATAAGCCCTTGAATATAAGCTGAACAATTTGCATTGACTTCATGTTCTTGTTATTATTATTGTGTTTTTTCTTCTTCAGGGTTACTGAGTATCAAAGCATGAAATTGAGATTAACACGATTCCTGCGTGGGTCCGGTTTTCAAGGGCATATTCCAGGTTGGACACCCCCTTAAGGGTCGTTAAGAAATCATTCAAGAAAAAAATCACAGATTGAAACACGGTGTGTTGCTAAAAACTCACTGAATTTGAGGAAAACCCCTTAAATTCCCACCCGACATCCCATGTCCCAGTGTCACCTGTACCGTGCTCTTTAGGGTTTTGTTCCCCACCTGCCGGGAGGGGGCGCTGCTCTGGAGACAGGCCGGTACGACCCCCCCCCCCGTCATTTCCACTGTTGCGCCTAACCAAACTCTGATCTGAATTAGAGCTTGTGGCAGATGTAAACGCGTGAAACAGATCCCTGAGACGTGCATGCGTCGTTGACCCGGAAGAGTCGCCCGTTTCTCCCCCCAAATGGCTTTTGGTTCTCTTGGACATTGGATCTCGGCGACTATGCACTAGAGTTGTTCTGTTTATGCAAATCCACCAACGTGAGTTACCCGTGCGCCATTCCCAGGTGTGTGTGTGTGTGTGTGTGGAACAAAGAATGTAATCTTAGGTGCTCTTTGTCAACCTGGTGCTCTGCCGACCAGCGCTCCTGTAAAATGGGACGTTTATGGAAGATGGTGGGATTTGGAGCTGGAGGCTCGAGCGTCGTTGCCAGGGTTCTGTGGGTGTGGTATTTGGGGGGGCGGGGAGGTGGAGCCCAGGTTTGGGTTCAGAAACCAGCAGGTTGAAACGCCCCCACTCCAGTTTCAGTTGAGAAGATTCCTCAAGGATCGTCTGGGAATCCCGGCTTTCAGCCTCCGTCCAGTCAAACTCTATTAGATGTACTGATTTGATGCTGTAAACATTCCTTTTCTGTGGATTTATCCGTGTTTTGATCTGTTGCCAATTGAGGGCATGTTACTAATTCCTGTTTTTCCTGGTCTCAAGCCGGCTTTCGTTTTGACATCGTTGCCGCTTTCCTCTCTGTTTTTCTCCTCTTTTGGAACACGTCTGGTCTTCAGAATGAAAACGGTCTCCACACCGATGATTCACTAACCCTCGTAGATGACGTCCAGCCTGGGGAAGCGTAGGTGTCTGGCGTCTAGCTCATCGATTGAAGCGTTTACGGTTTGTTTTTGCTCCGCTAAAGTCCTGAAATCGTTTATATTACAGCACTGCTGTCTTTTGGTGGACTATTTGATATGAAGCACTTGCTGTTCTGTATTGCCAGAATCATTGATGAAAACGTCCTTTTGCCTTTTTTTTGGTAAGATCCTTTCTGTGGCTCCTTGTTTATTGCTTCCGCCTTCATCTGTATTGTCTTTTTTTTACATTATTGTTTTTTTTTTTTTTACATATATATTTGTGATTTATTTTTGTCTCTGTCAGTTTAGATCGAGAGAAGCCGTTATATTTTGTCTATAAAACCTGGGTAAAACTGGCCTTTGTAAAGATGGGGAAAAAAATAAAATTTGTACTTTTTTATGACACCTCCGCCTCCTGGCTGCGTTCTGTTGCGCTGCCGTGTCCGGCCACCAGGGGGCGACAGCGGCGCCGGGGGCAAACGGACCTGGCGGAGGTTCTGATCCCACCAGCTCACCTGGACCATCCCTATGAAAGGATTGTTTAAACCTACTTCCAACCTCTTCCGGGGTGCCAGAATTCCAACTCGGCCTCTTTCCTGATCTGGGGCAGGCAGCTGGTCTGACACGATGGCTGATCTGGGTGCCGTTGCTGAGCGTCACCCGTGCCCTTTGACCTTCAGTGCGTGCGTGGGTATATATATAGCTGGTGTGGATGAGCGGAGGGCCCCTGGCAGCCGAAATGAAGCGTCTGCTGTGTGCGTGCTGCTTCTTCTCCCTGCTGGCTCTGTCTGCTGCAGGTAAGCTGGCCGGTTTGTGCAAAACCGTCACCGTTTCCACTTTAACCTCTTCCTGGGCTTTAGGGCTGCCGCGTTCTACGCTGATCCGGCTCGGTGGAGCGTGCGCGAGGGCATTTTTGTGTTTATAAAGAACTGACGTGAAAGGGACTGTGGAGTGAGGTGAGAGAGCAGCTGTTGGTGCGCGCCGGCGACTTTTTACAATCTGCTTTAGAATCATTTGTTTTCATTAGGCGGACTCGTTTAGAGACTTGTTCATCGTCTCGGGGTCTGAGACGATCCCCAGCCGTCCCTTACGCGGGTTACCCTTGTCTGTCCTTCGGTCCCAGGCGTGGCTCAAAGTCACCAGAGACGGTCGACGACATAAACCTCCCACAAACCCACCAGCGTGGGGAGCGTCACATGGCTCCAGTCTAGTCCTGGTCCAGCTGGACTGGGACTCCGCGTCTCCTGGAGCTGCTAATCTGTCCTCCTGAGGGGGACGTCCCGGCTATAAACAGCTGGAAAGCCAATGGAAATTAGATTGAGTGAGGAAAACACCTGTGGCCCCCGGCTCCGCCAGCCAAGTGTAGATCTGGACACCAGATTTACAGAGAGATTGTCCTCATCGTCCCTCGTTTTTCACCCGCTGACTCACCCTGGGGCGACTATTTCTATCTCCAAAGTCAGCCAGGCAGCGTGCAGCAGCTGTCCCCCTGTTGCCATGACACTCTTCTTCCAGAATGTGTGTTTTGGGGAGCGGTGGGACTCTGGGCGGCGCAGCAGGGGCCATTTTGGGCCCCAACTTTTGTTTCTCGAAAGGTTTAGATTCTCATTTGGGCTTAAAAAATGTGTAAAATCCCAGATCGGGTTAGAATGACGGGGAAAAGCTCCCTTTTGGACCGTCTTTGCTGATGATCCCACGCGGAGGATCTGAAACGTCTAAGAGGGGACAAACGGCGTCCTGAGAACAAGGTTGGGCCTGTTATTCCGGGTCTAAAAATGGAACGCTGAAAACACCCTGGATTACAGTGTGGGAAAAGAAAAGTGGATCAGGGACTGCTGGCAAAATCCAGAGTCATGTGACTCCGCTGGTGAGCGTGCGAGAGACCTCTTTTATTTATTGTCCGACCTGTTTTCAGGAGTATTCTGGGATTTTCGGTCATGTGTGTTTCCTTGTGGTAATTCGGGGACATTTTGGACCCTTTTATAGTCAATGTTGCTTTCCACAGCTGCCCCGACAGGGTTTGGATCCGCGGTCGGGTCGGAGGGATTCTGGTGTCACCGTGCCGTGGCTCCGTCGGCATGTTTCCTTCATCCCGGCGCCGCTCCGGGGGCCTGGCCAACATGTAATCCCAGTGGCAGCTGCCCTCAGATCCTCCCCCCGCATGCTGACCCCAGCCTGTAACACGACCTGCAGACATGCCTTTGGCCACCGGATAGCCTTCCGTGCACCATTCCGGACTCCTAAAGCTTCACACTCAGTTATATTTAAACAGAAGTCACGGCCTCGTCCTCACAGAGGCAGTAAAAAGCATCTCAAGTCGCCTTTTTTAGCCCATTCTTTTGGATTTATGGTCCAAATCCAGATGTTGGGTAAATGCAAATGTCTTTTTTTCTCTGCTCAGAGGTCCTGGCAGGTTCCAGCCCTGACGAGGAGCCTCTGGTGGAGCTCCGGCAGCTCCAGCAGCCGCAGGAGAGCCTCTTCTCCTGCGGCTGCGAGGGCCCTGAGGGCCACAGCAGCCAGAGCTCCTCCAACGACACCCCGGCCCCGGAGAGGAGCGCCTGCCAGCCCTGCAGCCGGGCCCCGCAGGCCCAGGGGGGAAGCCGATCAGGCCCAGGGGCCCAGGAGGAGGCCGGAGGGCGTCCGGAGGAGGAGCAGAACGAGGGAGAGGAGGAGGAAGAGGAGGGGCCGCGCCACGCCGAAGAGGGGGAACCTGATGAACGTGTGAAAGAAGAGCAAGAGGAGGGAGACGGGGTCGTACCGACGCAGGAGCCC
Organism: Tetraodon nigroviridis; assembly: GCA_000180735.1. NCBI lineage: Eukaryota > Metazoa > Chordata > Actinopteri > Tetraodontiformes > Tetraodontidae > Tetraodon > Tetraodon nigroviridis. Next base: position 482 of record CAAE01003581.1, on the reverse strand, counting down.
GACCCGGAACCAGAACCGGAACCGGAGATGGCACAAGCAGCAGTTCTCCAACCGGAGGCTGATGTGCTGCAAGAACCTGAGCAAGAACCAGAACCAGAACCAGAACCAAAGGTGAGGCAAGAACAAGAGCCAGAGCCAGAGCCAGAAGTGACAAAGGAACCAGAACCAGAACCAGAGCCAGAAGTGCCAAAGGAACCAGAGCCTGAAGCAGAACCAGAGGTGACACAGAAAAAGGAACTGCAACCAGAACCAGAGCAGGCGCCTGTGGACCACGCCAGGGTGGAGGAACCCGGCCAGGCTCCACCCAGAGGTACAGAACCACCCATCTTCTCTGGTACATTTGGAAGGTTGGACTGGGCAGAGGTTCTTTATGGTCCAGTTCTATGAATTTACACGTCAAAGATTAACAGCTGAAGGTTCCTGTGCAGCAGAGTACTGGGAAGAGGCCCGGCTGAGTTCTTAGAACCAGACAACTGTCGCTT
>CAAE01002607.1:0-16429 GCA_000180735.1 Tetraodon nigroviridis | reverse complement strand
CACTGAGAACTGATGACCTGTCACAGGTCAACAGACGGAGCCGATTCTCCCTTTGCTGATGTCGGAACATGCTGAATATATTTTTGGCCCCATGTTTGCTAAAATTAGCTTCCAAAGGGATTTCAGCTTAAAAGAATGCTAATGTATAAATGCTAACACTGTTGTTGTTAGTTTCTAATGCCACACAACCGTCTTTTTATTCTTGGATTTCTGAGAAACGTCCAGTTCTTGGCAGGAAGTGAATGAAAGCAGATTCTCTAGGCTGATCTCTGGACACTTGATGGTTTCTGTTTGACAGAGTCCCTGGAATGTTCTGGAGGAGGTCAGCACATTGTGTGTGTGTGTGTGTGTGTGTTTCTTTTCAGGAGTGATTTCTCGTCACCCACTCGTCTATCCTTACCTGAAAAAACACCTGACATCTTCTGTGGTGAAGGAGTACTTCTCACACCTCTTCCAGCCGGGAGCAGACAACCCTGTCACACGGTCAGCAGAGTGTGTGTGTGTGTGTGTGTGTGTGTGTGTGGCTCTGGCAGGAAGCACTGGGTTAAACTGGGTTAGGGTTCCCCCTGCCATCTCTACACCGAGATGGATGAAGAGAAGGATGGATGGATGGATGGTGGATGACTGATGCTCACGTTGTGTCGCCAAGCAAGCCCACACAAGCGGAACCTTGTAGCCAGTAGGGGGCAGCAGAGGCCGCATCTGCGGTGTTTCGGTGACTGCCGTCCGTCCTTGCGTCTGGAGATAGCCGGAGAAGAAGATGCCACGGCTAGCCTCAGAGGTGGGGTGGGGGGTCCTGAAAAGGCTCCGTGGGCTGGGACATGCTGAACCAGGATGGACAGAGGTCAAATGTGAGAGTGGCTCCTCCTGACCGGCTGAGCTTCCTTTCACACCCTGAAAAAAACCTCCAAACACCCGCAGGCGCTTCATTAGCACCTCCTGCACTGGTGAAAGCAGCAGGAGGCCTGGCCAAGCACACACACGCCTGCGCACACACACACACAGTTCAGAACCTTTTCCCGGGAGGTTCCTGTACAGAAATGAATGTTCTGTGTTATGTATGTGTGTGTGTGTGCGTGTGAGTAAGTGAGAGAGAGAATGCTTCTGTTGAGAGTCTTTTCCTGTGTGTAGATACACTCTTCCTGGGGTCCACGGCCTGAATTTTGTCCTGCAGAGTTCACTGGGAGGGGGAGGGGTGGCGTCACTGCGCAGTGACCCTCAGGTAACACACACACACTGACACAGACGCACAACTCAGAGGCTGTGATGCTGCCTTCAGGCAGCTTCTGCTGGATAGGCTCCACATTCCTGCTGGAGTCTGGAACCGTTTGAAAGAAGTTGGCTTTGTAAAGTAACAGGAAACATTAAAGAGTCAGAATGTGGTGTTTCACACACTGCAGTCATAAACACACACCCACACACACACCCACATGTGCATGGTGAAGCAGCAGCAAATGTCGTCTGTTTTTCTCCAGGGCAAAGCCTTGGCTCAGATGCTGCTGGACCTGGAGCTCAGCGGCCTGCCAGACCTGACCTCTCTGATGGACACGCCTGAGCTCCACGTGCGTACACACACACACACACACACACAAACACACACACACCTTGTCATCACACTGGATGGTGTGTGGGAGACCAGAGAAGTCAGCCTCCACTCAGAGATGCCTGCTGGGGGAGGAGCTGGCTGTTCCTCCTGGTCTGGTTGAAGGGGGCCGTGTGGGTCGGCCTGGAGAAGCTCTGCCTCCAGACGCTTCAGCCATAATTGTAAGCAGACGGGTTGGAGGCTCCCCTCCCCCAACCCTCCTGCCTCAACAACACGGGCCTCTTTTCCTGCGGCCGCCCTCACCAGTCAGACGGTGACGAAGGGATCCGCCCAGAACCAAAAACACCTTTCAGAGGTTTGCAGGGACGTGAGGAGGGGGCGCAGCTCCTTTGTGCTGATGGCAGCCATGTGAAAGAGTGGAAGCTCATCCATCTCTTTTCTGTCCTGTTTGTCTCTGCTGTCTGCAATTTGCCACACATTTGATAGGAAAAACAAAAGGGAACAAGATAAAAGAACCGCTTCCTTGGAGAACGCAGGCGAGCCTCTAACCCACAGGTGTCAAACTCATTCCACAAAGGGCCGCGTCACTGCAGCTTCTTACTCCAACCAACCTACAGCACTCCTAACTAGCCCCTAACCTTCCTAACTAGCCCTCCTAACTAGCCTCTAGCCCTAACTAGCCTCTAGCCCTCCTAACTAGCCCCTAACCTTCCTAACTAGCCCTCCTAACTAGCCTCTAACCCTCCTAACAAGCACCCTAACCCTCCTAACTAGCCTCTAGCCTCTAACCCTCCCAACTAGCCTCTAACCCTCCTAACTAGCCTCTAACCCTCCCAACTAGCCCTAACCCTCCCAACTAGCCTCTAACCCTCCTAACTAGCCTCTAACCCTCCCAACTAGCCCCTAACCCTCCCAACTAGCCCCTAACTACCTCCTAACTAGCCTCTAGCCTCTAACCCTCTTAACTAGCCTCTAACCCTCCTAACAAGCCCCTAACCCTGCTAACTAGCCCCTAACTAGCCTCTAACCCTCTTAACTAGCCTCTAACCCTCCTAACAAGCCCCTAACCCTCCTAACTAGCCCCTAACTAGCCTCTAACCCTCCCAACTAGCCTCTAGCCCTCCTAACTAGCCTCTAACCCTCCCAACTAGCCCCTAACCCTCCCAACTAGCCTCTAGCCCTCCTAACTAGCCCCTAACCTTCCTAACTAGCCCCTTACCCTCCTAACTAGCCTCTAACCCTCCTAACTAGCCCCTAACCCTCCCAGCTAGCTCTAACCCTCTTAACTAGCCTCTAACCCTCCCAACTAGCCCCTAACCCTCCCAACTAAAAAGTGGATTTGGATGCACATGTGGGGGAGGGGCGGTGAGCTGTGTTTAGGCGTCAGCAGGGGTGACCTTTAACCCTCAAACAGGCCTTTGAATTTGTAAGGAACAGCCACAATGTGCTCATTTTGCTAATTAGATGAGGATTTTGGTACTTAGCATGTAGCAAATACAAAGCACACACACACAAGCACACATCTTTGCTGTTCACATGCACAGAGCTCACATTCAACTGTTGAAATCTGTGTGTGTGTGTGTGTGTGTGTGTGTGTGTGCGCTCGCGCATATACGTGTGTGTTCCTGTAATCTGCTCCTTCATCTCCAAATCCTTCTCTTGTCTTTCAGAGGGAAGCTGGAGGAAAGGCTGGAGTGTGAATGAGTGAGCGACAAAGATGAAGCAGCTCAGCCAGTTACCCAGAATGCTGTGGGAGGGGAGGAGGAGGAGGAGGAGGAGGAGGAGGAGGAGGAGGAAGGAGCCAGTGAAACAATGAGCTGTCTTCATTTAAATTCCTGAGGGACCTGAACCAGTGTGCGGCCCCCTCGGTGGTTTTCGCGCTCTTCACTCTCCCCCAGCGGCTGCTGTGGGCAGACTCACCTGTCCAGGTGGTGAAGCAGCATTAAAGTTCTCTGAGGTGTGTGTCCAGACTCCTCAGGAGGCTCCACCCTTTCTGCTCTTCCACTCATTTTCTTGTCAGGTGAACATTTCCAGCTGCAGGTAAATGCTCCTAGTCATGGAGGGTCGGGGCTGGGGGCGGGGCTGGGGCGGGGCTGGGGCGGGGCTAGGCTCCCGCCTCTTCTTCTGTTCCAGGTATTTGTCCAGGTAGTCGCTGTGAGGGGTCAGGGTCTCGGAGTAGCTGTGGCGACCCCTGAAGGGGAAAGCTGGAGGAAAAGACGCCTCGATTCTCTCTTAGATGGAACAGGTTTTATTTCGGGCTTGATCTGAAAATCTCTGAGGGTCACGTGGGTCTGCTTGGCGCGTTAGTGATCTTCCAGGAACCTCTGGAGCAGCCCTGCTTCTCAAGGGTCGGAAGTGACGGATCCGGGGTTCTGGTCTCGAGCTGGGGGCAGGGACAGCCGTGCCGTGACGTCACGCTGCCCTCCTTCGCGTCCTGGTTTTCGGGGAGTCGTGGTGAAGGCGCAGACGGACGCCCCGCTCCCCAGCGCCCCGTCATGTTGGACACGCTCACCTTCCTCCTGGAGAAGCTCCTCATCGTCGCTCACCTCAAACTCTCCGTCCTGCTGCCGCCGCCGCGCGCGACGGCGCCGCGAAGCTGGAAGACGCGGTCCCCGCAGCCCGCCGGAGCCGCGCGCGGGTTCGAGCGTGGAGACCTGCTGGAGGTGCCGCGGACTCTCTTCACTCACTTCGGCATCTACCTGGGCGACAACCGCGTGGCGCACCTGATCCCGGATATTCTGCCGCTGCTGACGGCCGACGGGCGGCGGATCCAGGAGATGGTGACCAACACGCGCCTGCTGCTCGGGGTGCTCTCCAAGCGCGCCAGCATCCGCGTGGACTCGGTGGAAGACTTCGCGTACGGAGCCGGGATCCTGCTGAACGCCATGGACCGGGCGGTGGTCCCGAGCCCGCTGGCCGGGGAGGAGGTGGCGCTGCGGGCGGAGCGTGCTGGTCGGGACGGTGTCCTACAGCCTCCTGTGGAACAACTGCGAGCACTTCGTCACCCACTGTCGCTACGGCAGCGCCCGGAGTCTGCAGACCGAGCAGGTGAGAACCGCGACGGGACCGTGTGGACGGGTCACTGGTTCCCCCCACCGGGCCCCGGACCGCCGACAGTCCGCCCTCACAGCCAGGGCGCCCCCTCCCCTGGAGAACTGGTCTCTGAGCAAAAGACAGAGTTACACCGGAACAAGAAGCTACAAACATTTTGATCCAGCCTGCGGAGCAAAAAGACGAGTGCACAGACCAGGTGAGCCACCCGAGACCGGGTGGGCCAGGGGAGACCAGGTCAGCCACCCGAGACCGGGTGAGCCAGGGGGACCAGGTCAGCCACCCGAGACCGGGTGGGCCAGGGGGACCAGGTCAGCCACCCGAGACCGGGTGGGCCAGGGGGACCAGGTCAGCCACCCGAGACCGGGTGAGCCAGGGGGACCAGGTGAGCCACCCGAGACCGGGTGGGCCAGGGGGACCAGGTCAGCCACCCGAGACCGGGTGAGCCAGGGGGACCAGGTCAGCCACCCGAGACCGGGTGAGCCAGGGGGACCAGGTGAGCCACCCGAGACCGGGTGAGCCAGGGGGACCAGGTCAGCCACCCGAGACCGGGTGAGCCAGGGGGACCAGGTGAGCCACCCCGAGGACCGGGTGAGCCAGGGGGAACCAGGTGAGCCACCCGAGACCGGGTGGGCCAGGGGGACCAGGTCAGCCACCCGAGACCGGGTGAGCCAGGGGGACCAGGTCAGCCACCCGAGACCGGGTGAGCCAGGGGGGACCAGGTGAGCCACCCGAGACCGGGGTGAGCCAGGGGGGACCAGGTGAGCCACCCGAGATCCAGCAGAGCAGATGTTTGTTCCTGGTGGTGTCAGGTGGGCTTCCTGGTCCACCTCCTGCTCCGAGGACCTGACGGTAGCGCGTCCCTGTCATGCTGCTGCTGCGTCACATGTGATTGGATGGTTTAAGGTTACCGAAGCTGTTCTTAGCTCTGCGTTAGCCTTCCTCCTCCTCTCCTGCCATCATCGCCCTCTGATGGGACCACGCCTGAGCTCTGAATCCTCGTATCTTCTCGCCGTTGTTGACAGCGTTTCTCTTTCTTGCAGTTTTGTGCGTGGCTGAGGAGTCTGGTCCAGGACCAGCGCAGCGCCAGGCTGGGGGCCCTGCTTGGCCTCCTCTACATGGCCTGTTGGGGGGTCTCGGCCAGCACGGCCCTGCCGGCCCTTTTGATCCCCTTCAGCCTGTGGATGGCGAGCTAAAAGGGGCGTGGCCGCCTGGGTGGGCTCGCCCGGATGCTCACCAGGAAGCAACGACTGCAAAACCGCCAGTTCTGCAGTTGAATGAAGCAAAGATGGCTTCTCCCCCGAAAAAACCAGACAAATCCGAAGTTTGGCGTGTTTCTGATGTTTCCGTGTGTGTGTGTGTGTGTGTGTGATTGTGTGTGTGTGTGTAAGAGGAGGCTTGTGTAAATATTTGCATATTTTCTATTTACAGAACCTTTAAAATGTTGATTCTTGGTTCAAAAACAAACAGACTGAGTCTTAGTTTGAGTTTTCGGACACCCGAGTGTTGCTAGAAATGTCCGATCGGAGCAAACGGAAGTCCTGGTCGGCCGGAGGAGAAGCCTCCATCTTTATCCACCGGCGTGGCTGCGAGGACGAAGACAAACGCGGGACATCAGCTCAGTCTTCCCACTTTCCTCCTTTCTTCAAAAAGAATAAAGCCTTTTGGGCCAGCTGAGACCTCTGCCGGTGGTTTGTGGAAACTACAAGATGAACTCCAAACTCCAAACTCCGAAGGTGGAAAAAATGACTCCAGACTCGCCTCTTTTTCCGGTAACACATAAACTCGGGGACATCTGGATCTTTGCAAACTGACCTGCTTCTCCTCTTCCTCCTCCTGCTGCTGCACTCCTCTTCCTGCTCACTTCTCACCCTCTTTCTCCTACTTCTGCTGTCGAAGCTCCTCCTCTTTCTCCTCCTCCTGTAATAAAGGGGCGTCGCGGCTTTAGTGGTGTTCTTCTCACATCATGTTTTCGCTGCAGTTGCTGGCTCTAATATTCTTCTCCACACCAGAAGATGTGAAGAAGGGCAGGAGGCAAGGAGAAGGGAGAGAAGAGGAGAAGCTAAGGAGAGGTGACCTGTTGGTGGTTCCCAGAACTTTGTTCACCCATTTTGGGATCTACCTGGGAGGAGACAGGTTAGGTTTTCGCAGCTCTGTCAGATGCAGGTTGAAAATCACCAATTTTGCCTCTTTTTAGTCTCTTCTTTACACTCATCTGCTTCCTTTCATGCTTTTTCTTCCTTTCTGCATTCTTCATCATTCCTCAGAGTTGCACATTTTATCCCGGACGTTATGCCCGTTGTCTCCAGTGACAAAGGCCGGATCGCTCAGATGGTGACCAACACCAGGCTCCTGCTGGGAGTTCTGGCCAAGGTACGCACTCCCGAGTCCTCCAGGAGGCGGTGGACTCCTGAGGTTCGCTGCCCACCAGGAGAACCTCAGTCTGGGAGACTGATTCTAGATCTGCCTCTGTGTGATTGTGGTTACGCCTCTTTTGGAAACCTGGTTCACCATCACCCAAGTCACCCCATAACGTGTGTGTGTGTGTGTGTGTGTGTGTGTGTGTGTGTTCCTTCCAGCGTGGCAGTGTGAGGGTGGACTCAGTGGAGGACTTTGCATATGGATCCAAAATCCTGGTCAACACTCCGGACAAGGTGGTGCAGCCGAGGGCAGCAGGGGCCTGGACCCTGAGCCCCAGCCGCTGGCCTCATACTTGTTCTGTTGCAGCACATTTCACATGTTCCTCGGTCAGTCAGAGGTCAGTGAGGTCGGAGATCAGGTCAAAGGTCTGGGGCGTTCAAGGTTCTGGAACCAGCAGCAAACCGACCCTAACTCTGGGGTGTCTGCTGGGATGAACTGGTGCTGCCAGCCTCTCCAGTTGGACCTGGACCTCCGAGGAACTGAAGGTCTGTTTTATGGACAGCCGATGAAGAGATGCCAGCACAGTCATGTGACCTCTCTGGCTGCAGGATCAGCTGGAGGTTCTGAGAGAATTATTCAGACCTCCTCTGAGCCAGTTTAATCCCAGTAAGCTGCTCCAGTGGTCCCACCAACACCTAGCTAAAATTCCTGGTGACCAGGCGCTGAGCCGGGGGAAGCTGGATGTGGTTTCCACAGTGCAGAGTTGAAGGATCTGCTCCTGAACTCGGTCAGGTGTGATGTCCATGTGGGTCTGGCGCTGCCCTCACGGTTCTGTTACGGCTCCACAACCCAACAAAACCTGCAGACCGACGAGAACTTGAGCATCAAACTTGCTCTGACGCTCAAGCTGGGAATAAATGCTGTTGCTCAGCAACAGCAGCCGTAGCCGTAGACGGAGCCACGCCCGAGAGGTTACAGCTGCTTTCCTCTGTCCAGGTGTGCAGCCGGCCGGCGCTGCCCGGGGACGAGGTGGCCAGGAGGGCGGAGCAGCTCCGAGGTCACATGACCTACAGCCTGCTGTGGTACAACTGTGAACACTTCGTCATGTACTGTCGCTACGGCACCGTTGTCAGCTTCCAGACCTTCCAGGTGATGGTGGAGGAACTTTTTGAAATTCCAGAGTCCAGATGACCCCCCACCCCCCCATTTAAATGGGATTACTGGTGTGTACTGGCTGCTCGGTGAACGCTCCATTGTTTCAGCAACCACAGAGGCGGTGGGGCACCGGCAGGTTCCAGTTTGCTTCCCAGCGGTTTCCAGCAGGCCCACGTGGGACCGGCGGCGAACTCGGCCTCAGCTCTCCCGTCTTCATCCGTCTCTTTGTGTCTTCTGCGTCTCTCCAACAGTTCTGTAAAACTGCGCGTCAGCTCCTGCTGAGTCGGACCGTTGCCAAGGCGACGGCGATGCTGGGGGGGTGTCTCCTCCTGTCTGCTGGAGCCCTGACGACGTCCTCCGCTGTCCCCGTTGTCCTGCTGCCCTTCCTCATCTGGATGGCGTCGTAGACACGCAGGAACCTGGCGTCCAGCCGGCTCAGGAGTCACCAATAAACCAAGAAACGATTTGAGATTTGCCTTTTGTGTTCACATTATACGAGATGGAAGGCTGGTCCCGCCTCCTCTGCTGGGGAAGCCTTCTGATTGGTTCATGGTTGATGACTTGATGGGTTTTCGGTCTCACACACACCAGAGCAGCTTTTCCTGTGTGGCCACAAACATGCTGGGATACACGCTCGATCTGGGATATCTTGAGAGCTCCGTGTCGTTTACGGGAATCCCGGAACAACAACGGTCTCACCTGGGTCCAGAGGTGAGGCTGAACCATGTGCAGCTGGTTTTTACCCATCAGACCACAAACAGATTTGGTGGAGGGGTTCAACAGGACAACAGTCAGAAGGTCCAGGAGCCTGTAGGGATCTGACTGCTGCCCCCTCCCTTGACCCTCATGTGTTACACCTGTTCCCAATCGCCCTGGCCCCTCCCCCTCTGTCTCCTGTCCTCCCTGTGTTCCCATGTGTGGATTTTGCCTCAACTTCTGGATCTGTTTTCTTGAAGAACTCCAGCTTTTATCTGATTTCTGTCTGTCCCACATTGGAGCCCAGTGGTCCCAGTTCTGACACAGGTCTGTTTGATGTTTCACAGATGAGTGAGGCCCCAAGCCAGAGGCCCCAGGAGCAACTTGTCCAGTTCCACAACTTCCGGTTGGTGAGTGTGGCTGGAGCTGAGTTATCCAGGTTAGCTTTGGGAGGTGTGGCTGGAAAACAGCAGAAGAATATCCTTCTGTAGCAGCATCGCAACAGGGACAGGAACCAGGCCTGTCGGAAAGTCCACGCTGATGAGGCCTGACCAGAGTCGAGCACAATCAACTTCAGAAACCCGCTGACTTTACCAAACGCAGGAAGGAAAAGTCCCGGCATTCAGCAGGCGTCTGTGCTGGACCTCATGCCAACTGGATTTATTTAATAAGGTGGAAATTCCAGCGCTAACTCCCACCGAAACAACCTGAGAAGGGGCCTTTTTAAGACAAAGGACTGTTTTAATCGGTCTGACAGAATCAACGCTATCATCATTGTTAGTAGAGTAATACAGTTTGTATTATTATGTAAAGTTTGCAAAGCTCCAGCTGTTGTCATGGTAACCCTGGGTTCCTGTCCTGCTCCCTCAGTTTCTGGTTGGGAAACTGTAAAAGCAGCTGTACCCACAGAAACACTCGCCCTGCTAGCGCGCAGTAGGTCCGCTTCACGCGGATGGCCTCCAGGGGGCAGAAGTGGAACAGGCTTACAAGTCGCCTTTCAAACTTGTCCAACTTTCTATCCAAGTCATGAAAATGTTAAAGAAGAGAAAAGTCCCAGGCACATATTCAGTGGCTGTTTGTTTTAGTTTTTAGATTTGGGGGTTTTGGGGTGATTTCGGGACACCTTCAGTTACCGTTGCTGTAGCTGTGTGGAAGAACCAGGAATCTGCTTGTGTAACTGGTTTCCTGAAGTTCTCCAGTAACGGGTCCATGACCACAGGCGATATGGACCAGTGCTGGCTGAGCGCTAGGCCTCAGCGAAGCCAGTGGCTGCGAATGCTGCTACACCCCCACATTCCAGTATGTCAACTGAGACTAGTTGGAAATTTAAAGGAAATATTAGCTGAAAGAGCTGCTGTTGACTAACACTTTAGTGAAGTGCTAAAGTTCAGGCTGTATTTATTTAATGTGCTGCTTTTCGTTAATGTTTTATGGGCTAGAAATGATGTGTCTGTATTTTTTGCTTACATAAAATGCTAATGTTTGCATAAGTTTCTACATCAAAAGAAAACACGTCAATGATGAATTCCGTCAAAACGCTAGATTCAATCTTAGACTGCCTTATCTTAGCTGTGCAGGTTTTTGTGGAAAGGACTTGAACAGCAGAGTTATTTCTACTAAATTTTGGAACAGCAGGTGAAATAGAGAAACCACACTAATGATCCCTTTAGCATGCAAATGCTAAAATAAATGCACGTAAGGTTTCCTTTTGATGGCTTTAAGCTGGTTTCTGCCTCTGCCGTTTAGATCTACTGTACCCTGTTTACGTGAAGCCCTCTCTGAGTCTAGCACATAGGGGCAGTTTCCTCACCTAGCTTACGAAGGGTAACGTGTGTCAGTGAATTTAGGCTGCTTTCTGCTCCTTTAATTGCCCCCTGGGGAACCAGATCTGAGTGTGTGAGGCACCGGAACACTTTGTTCTTTTGGACATTTGAGTCACGTCTGTGCTGTTGCTCCTGGTCCTGTTTGCGCTGGGAAACGTTGACCGTAAGCAGTTTGTCTGGACTCTGCACCGATTGATCCTGTTTCTCCATCTGACCCCTGGTCTGCTGATGACTCACAGGTCCTTCGTCACTCTGAGGCTTCAAATGGTCCAGGATCAGCGGTGGAGTGACATTCGACACCCAGCAGGAAAGATGGAGCGAGTGTCTCTCGGCGTTTTCCTAGCGCTGTTCTGTGCTGTTTTTGTGGTGAGAATCACTTTTTTTTGAATGGCAATTTTCAGTCTCAGAGCGACTTCAAAATTTGATAGTTTTTGTGTTTTGATGCTAAATTTGCTAGCATCTGCAGCATGGCTAAACTTTAGGGTGTGCTAAAGTCTAACATGGTGAACTTGTGTCTCACATCTGTAGGCAGGATCCTTGGATCCCAGAGGAGCTCGACCAGTGGAACCCAGCACCAGATCAGAGAACTGTCCCTCAAAGAAAGAGTGGCCTTTCTGCAGCGACGATGACTGGGTACGGCCAGCGATATGGTGAAGTGCTGCAAGCACGCTCGAAACCAGCGTGTTATTCCTTGGCTCCTGTCTTTCAACAGGGTCCTAAATGTCCATCAGGGTGCAGGATTCAAGGTCTGATGGACAAACATGACTTTAGCCTGCTGAAGAAGATTGAGAAGATCAGGAACCTTCTGGACCAGAACAAGGCCAAGTTCCGCACAGCAGACCAGGCGTCCAAACAGACCTACGACTACCTGAAGGACAAACTCACTCTGGATTCTGGTCAGTGTGTTCACACTGTGAACTAAATAACTAAATCAACTCATTCATCCGCACATCAGTAAAGGTAAGGACTGTTTTCTTCATCCGTTTCTCATGTCTACCACCAGATAACAGCAACAAGTACTACGCTCTGGCCCAGAATCTGCGTAGGAACATCAACGACATGAAGATAAAGATTGACGCTCAGCTGAGGGCCTTGGCCGCCCTGAAGGACCGGGTCAGGGACCAGGTCAGCGAGATGCAGAGACTGGAGGTGAGACTGTGTTTGAGCCCTAACCCAAACAGACAAAGAAGGGGTGAAATGCAGCTTTCTACTCGAATGTAGCCTATCACATGTAGCCTTACACTTTAAGTAGCTAGCTTCAGCTTTAGCAACAGCACACTGTTAGCTCTTAGTCTTATGCTTGAGGTCTGTAAAAAAGTTACTGCAACAGTCTTGAGCTTTTTTAGCTCAACATTTCCTGTGTGAAACTTCCATTTCTCATTCAAAGACATGTTTTGTGCTGCATTGGTGGGACTCTAAAATTGAGATTTGACAATAACTTTTGCAGAGGTCATCCGCTACACGCTGAAAGTTGTCCGCTCTTTCCCCCTCCCATAGGTAGACATCGATATTAAGCTTCGATCCTGCAAAGGCTCTTGTGAGCGTTACTCTGCGTACCAGATGGAAGTTGGAAGCTACGTGGCTCTAGAGAAACAGGTAAGGTGAAGCTAGCAACAAACTCAGTGATTCAGGGTTCTGCTTCTTCAAACAAAAGCTATGGTGTCCATCTTCCAGCTGAAGCAGCTGGACTCGCCGTCATCTCAGAGCGTTAAGGGTGTGGAGACCCTGTATGTGATGAAGAGCCGGCCCCTGAAGGACGACCCCGTAGACAGTTTGTTTAAAGCAAAGGACCTGGATGGACAGCAGAAAGAAGATGTGTTCCACGAGGTCAGGCCACCCTCACAAACTCCACCTGCAAACACTGAAGCAGTTCTTTTTTTGTTGTTTTTCAAGAGAGACTCAATTTAACAGTTTCTTTTTCACAAACTGACACCAAAGGTGTGAACAAAGAAACATGGTTGAAACATTGGGTTTCTTGATTGGGAGTCTGCGCAGAAGAAATATGGTCAATTCTGCTAACCTCAGTTTTATGATGAAATTCCTCAGAGATTTGTAATGTTTTTATAAGACATTCCCTCGAATTCATTGCTGCCATTAACACCGAAAGCTTTTACCCACCTTCCCCACGTGCACACACTCCCCACGTGCACACTCGTAACCCTGACAAACCCACACAAAGATAAATAATTGTCCCTCAAGTGAGCTCTCAGTCAACCTGACCAAGTCTGGCTCGAATGTGCATGGAGTCGTGGCAAACAGGACTAGAGGTTTGAAATGCTTTATGATAAAGCAAAAAATCACAGACGGGCATGATTTTTACACCAGAAATCCATTTGGAATCTCTGGATAACAAAAGTTTAGGCAAAAAAAGCGCATTTGAATTTTGTCACTCGTTGAAAATGAAACTTCAGATCGGTTGAACAAAAGTCATGTTAAAGTCAGTTTTTCTCTCATTCAGATCAACACAGTCACGTTGCTGCTTGAACAAGAAGGTTCCAGTTCATCTCCTGCAACCGTCTCCAAGGTCCCAGGTACTTCCTTCTCTCCATCCATAGCCTCCTCCTCTTCTGCCTCTTCCTCCAAACCCATCACTGAGCTCAGTGGACCCCAGGATGGTGGTTTGTTTGATGGACAATTCGACGGGCTGTCCAGTAAGACCCACCTGTCCACCCAAACGACCAGTTGTACCAGATTCATCAAGACCACCCTCGTCCAAACAGCAAAAGGACCAATTAAGGAGGAGGAGGAGGTGATGAAAGGAGGCCCAGAGTGCCAGACCTTCAGAGATCTTAGCAAGGGTGAGCTGACCTCCCTCTTCCCCACCCTCACCTTGACTTCATCATCGTCATCGTCGTCATCATCGTCATCATCGTCATCATCGTCGTCATCGTCATCATCGTCTTCGCCCATCCACACTGGTGGTACAAAGCAAAGCCAGCTGGGAGTTTCCGAACCCGGACTCGTGAATCCATTTGACTTAGGTGCATTCATGATGGCCAACGCAGAGGATGATGTTCCTGACCTCCAAGCTCGAAGTGTAAAGACCACGCGGGTTGAACGAAAGGCCGATTATGTAGGAAAAGGTACCGAACCCACAGACCGGGACTAAAATCTTTATTTAGCCAGATAGACAATTTTAGCACCAGCTAGCCTCATGTGCTCAATGGTGTAGAAATAGTAACCTAGCGCAGTCTTTAATATTTGACGTTGCAGTTCAAAATTCACTCTTAGCATCATCTTTTATATTGTAATTGAGGGATAATTTAGTTCCTATGTAATCAAAGGAAGTTGGTTCATCTGATCTGTGTTAATTCAAACATAGAATTAGAGTTTACTTTAAACAAGTCTCATCCCAAAATGATTTTCTTTACTGACCAGAGAATGTCTGAGGGAAGCAAACCAGTATTTAGGAGGCTATGACAGCACGTTTGGTCCCGCCAGGCTGGTCCGCGCTAACCACCGGTCTGCGGTGTACCCCTCTTTGTTTGCAGATTGTGTTGAAGCCCACCAGTACCACCTGAAAGGGGAATCAAACGGCTTGTTTAAGATCAGACTTGGTGGCACAAAACCTGCTCAGGTGGTGGAGGTGTACTGCCAGCAGGAAGGGCTGATGGGCGGTTGGTTGTTAGTGCAGCAAAGAGAGAGTGGAGAGGTCAGCTTCAACCGCTCCTGGGCCGAATACCGCTCTGGCTTTGGGTCGGTCGGCGCAGACGGCAGGGGCGAGTTCTGGCTGGGCAACCAGAACTTCCATTGGCTGACCAGTCAGAGCGAGACTCTTTTAAGGGTGGAGATGGAGGATTGGGAAGGAGGCGCTGCCACCGCAGAGTACACGGTCAGGCTTGGCTCGGAGGAGGAGGCGTTCTCGCTGCACGTGTCGGGCTACGCTGGGGACGGGGGCGACGCGCTGCTGCTGCCTGGCTCGCACATGGCGCCGTTCTTGTCACACAACAGGATGAAGTTCAGCACTTTTGACAAAGACAACGATGAGTGGGAGCAGAGCTGTGCGCAGGTGCATGGAGGTGGTTGGTGGTACAACAGGTGCCAGGCAGCCAACCTGAACGGCGTTTATTACCAAAGCGCGAATGCGCCAGAGAACGAGCCAGCGTTCCCAGGTCCCAACGGTGTCGTGTGGTCAACCTTCCGAAACAGCAGCTCCAGCCTGAAAGCTGTGAGGATGCTCATCAGACCAGCTGCTTTTTAACGCGTTTCCGTCCGTCAGCTTCAACCCAGAGCTCGCTTTTCTGTTCAAACGTGATTGATCGAAATGAGCTCTGCTCCATCAATAAAGACTGGTGCTTCCTTCAGCTGCAGCTCCTTCCTTTCTCAAGCAGCACCACAGACGCACAGACTGTGGGTGGACTTTCTGGGATTCCTCCTCTTTGTCTGGGTTTAGGGACCCGGGTCAGGCAGGATTCCTCTCTGAGCTAGCTGGGAGCGGCCGTCGGTCCAGACAGGCAAACGTCCGCATCTGCAGGCAGTCGCGACTGTCGCCCAAACAACGGAGACGCTTCAATCCAGCACAAGAACAGGAGAACGCTGCAGAAGAGGACGAGGACGAGGAGGAGGAGGAGCAGGAGGACAGTTGGACACCCATGAGACACAGAAGGATGAGTGGATGATGGAGGAGGAGGAGGAGGAGGAGAAGGAGGGAGGCAAAACTGATGTCAAAGTTGATTTGAGTCTTAATATTTGGCTTTGATGCTTTGATTAAAACTAAGTTTAATTGTGCAGAGAACAAACTTTCCTTGGAGAGGCAGAACTCCAAAGATCCCTAAAAGAAATGCACTTTCGAAGGATCCACTTTCTTTGTTACCGATGCTGATAAATATCAACCAGCCACTAGAGGGCAGTCCAGACGAGTTTCCAATGGAACAAAGCGCGTTTGTGTCTTGTTTGTGCGTTTCCAGTGTGCGTGAGGCTGGCGCAGCAGAAGCCAAGCGAAGGGCAGCCCGCTGAGCACATCCCTGCGAGCAGGGCGCCCCCCTGTGGCTCACAGCTGGCTGCAGCTCTGTGTTCTGACGAGGACTGGGTGAGAAACCAAAAGGAACCCTTTCTGGGACAGCAGGTTCTGGCTTTGCCCTCACATCTGCTCACGTTCTCGAAGGGTTCGAGGTGCCCGTGTGGTTGCAGAGTCCAGGGTCTCATCCTGCAGAAGGACAGGGAGACGAGCAGGAATCTGAGGGAAGTGTGCCAGAAGGCAGAGCGCCTCCAGAACGTGGTCCAGAGGTCCAGCAGGTTGCTGGCTGACGTTTGCGCCGAGCACCTCCAAGTCATGGCCGACAGGCAGAGTAAGAACGGCGCCAAGTTCTGTGTTCTGGTCTGAACTGGGTGCGTGGGGCTCACCCACGGCCGCTCCTCGTCTGCAGAGGCGGACCTGGCGACCCTTCGAGATGCGGAAAAAGTGGCAACAACTCTGACGTCACTGCAGGAACGATGGTCGAGTCTGTGGCAGCAGGTGGACGAGCTGAGAGGCCACGCCCACAAACAAGTGGGCTCCCTGTACAGGGCTGAGGTGGGGCCCCCGAGGGGGGAGAAGGCCCTTGCTGACCCAGCAGCTCCTCACCCCTGCTCTTCCTCCTGCTGCTGCCAGGTGGACCTCGACATGAAGCTGCGAGCCTGTGCCGGGTCCTGCCGCTCCTCGGAACCGTTCCGTGCCGATCATGGCGGCTATCGCGCGCTGCAAACAGACGTGGAGCAGCTGGATCGACGTCTCAGCCGCAGATGGAGCGGAGCGAAGCCGCCGAACGGCGTCCCGCAGGTCCGACTGCTGCAAGCGGGCGTCGGGTCGCCGGGGGGCGGG
>CAAE01002552.1:10970-25727 GCA_000180735.1 Tetraodon nigroviridis | reverse complement strand
ATCCTCCTCCTCCTCCTCCTCCAGAGGTGATGGAGCTGTGAGGAGCTTCATCAGGTTCTCCACCTGGTTCTGCAGGCGGGAAACATCCTGAACGCTGTGAGTTCCAGACCAGACGCCCAGCTGTCACAAACAACAAAGAAATACACGTGTGTGTGTGCGCGTGCGTGTGTGTGTGTGTGTGTGCGCGCGCGCGCGCGTCGATGTGTGTGTGCGCGTGCGTGCGTGTGTGTGTGTGTGTGTGTGTGTGTGTGCTGCAGGGACGTCACACTGGACAGGCTGTGGGCTTCAAGTTGTCGTCTCTTCTGTCTCAAAGCCGAAAACAAAAAAAAAAAACCTGGAATGAGCCTGCTGCATTTTGTCGCTCTGGTCAGTGTGTGTGTGTGTGTGTGTGTGCGCTGCGTGCGTGCGTGCGTATGTGTGTGTGACAGCCACTCTTGTCTGCTCCACCAGGAAGCTCAGAAGCTGGACGCCGGTCTGTTAAACTTGCCTCTCAAGCTGACTCAGCTGGCGTCTGCAGCCAGGTCAGACGTCAGCTCCCATCATGCTTCGCTCTCAGGCTCCGCCCCCCTCATCACCTGCCTCCGTTCCTGCAGGATCTCCATGGAAACGCTGGATGCTGACCTCAAGTCTCTGAGGTCTCGTGTGATCTCATTGGAGGAAAACATCCAGAAAGAGGCGGAGCTTCTGGAGCAGCAGAACGACTTCTTGCAGGTGGCGCTCATTCTCACACACACACACACACACACACACACACACACACACACACACACACTGTACAGGTGTGCCACCTCCCTGCAGGACACCTCCTCGTGCTTGGGCGCGCTCTGCGGCTGCTGGCAGCAGCTGCGGCAGGAAGGTGGCGAGCTGGCGGACTTCTTCTGCGAGGACCAGCAGAGCTTCCGCCTGGACGACTGCTTCAGCACCCTCCACAGCTTCTGCAGCCGCTTCAGAGCCGCCGTCCAGGTCCGCCTCCTGGAGTAATCCGATTACAGGAAGTAATCCGATTACAGGAAGTCCCGCTGTGTCGGTGACGGAGGGTGTGAGGCTCCTGTCTGTGTCCCTGAAGGAGAACCAGGAGCGGGAGGTGAAGGAGGCGGCCCACCGGAGGAGGATCCAGGAGCAGGAGGAGCTCAAGCGGCACTCGTGGGCCGGCGGCGAGCAGGTAGGCGCGCGTCCGCCGCACCCGCCTGGACCTGAGGACCCACTGTGGCGCTGTTGGCAGGTGGGCGGACTTTTGGGGTGGCGCTGCAGCAGCGAGACGGACGTGTGGGCGACTCGGTCCAGACCCGACAGAGCTGCTCTGCTGGTGGAGCTCCTGAGCGCCAAGCCCCGCCCACCGGGACGCCAACGCACGTCTTCGTCCAGCTCGCCGCCTCACGCTGCAGGACGCCGCTCCACCACCGGGACCGCCGCCCCCGCCCGCCGGGTTCCGCCTGGCACCGGTCCGGAAACAGCCCCACCTCAGTCATGTGACTTCAGCCCCAGAGACCGAGCCAGAGCGACCTCTGACACCCAGCAGTCACGTGACCATCAGGCCAGCGGCGAGCCGACAGAGGACAGGGCCTCAAAGGAGGAGGAGGAGGGTTCAGATGAAGGAGGAGCGCCAGGGAGGTCCGAGGACGCCGCCGGGCCGGCTTGTCCGTGGTGGTGGAGAAACGCACGCTGGTGCCCCAGCTGAGGGTGTTCGAGCACCTCCTCCACGCCGGCGCCGCTCGCGGACGCCACCGGGACCACGCGCCGATCCTGGATCTGGAGGAAGATCCAGAAAAGGTCCGGAGCTCCTCATCGCAGCAGGAGGAGCAGGAGCAGGAGGAGGAGGGGAGGGTGAGCGTTTGGTGTGTGACAGGTGTGTGTGAGGCTGCAGGGGAGCGCTCTGACTCCGCCCACGCTGGGACTGGCAAGAACCAGCTGAGTGGGGAGCGTCAGGGGGCAAGCGCCGGTTCCTCCGGGCCAGCCAACCACAGCCCTCCATCTCCGCAGCCAGCCAATGAGGAGCCAGCCTCACCGGGGCCCGTCAGCAGCCAGCCAGCACCTGTGGGGGGTCACCTGTCCAACCCCAGGGGGCGCCGCGCTCCCTCCACAGGGGCCCCCGGAGGGAGGCCCGCGGGCCTTTCCGCCAATCACAGGCGACCATGCGTTGGGGACCAATCAACAAAGGACGGGGGCGGGCCCAGGACTCCCCGTCCTCTGACCAATGAGAAGACAGGAGCAGCTCCTCGTCTGTCCAAGCGGACCAGCCGGAAGCTTCTTCCCGTCCGCGTCCTCTCCCAGTCCGAACACCAGGCCCTGAGGCGGGTCCTTCCCATCGGAACCAGCCCCAGACCCCGGCAGCAGAACCAGCAGGGGTCCTACGGGACCCAGGCCGACCCGCACCGAGCCCAGAGGCCCCCCAGCGCTCCCGGAGGCCCCAGGAGCTCCGAAGAGCAGGAGAGGCCGCTGACGGGGAGCGCTGGGGCCAGAGCACGGGGCCAGGAGGAGAAGGTCTGCCGCTCCACACTGCGGGCCCTTGGAGGAGGAGCAGGAGCAGGAGCAGGAGCAGCAGCAGGAAAGGGAGGAGGAGCAGGAAAGGGAGGAGGAGCAGCAGCAGCAGGAGAAGCAGCAGGAAAGGGAGGAAGAGCAGGAGGAGGAGCAGCAGCAGGTGGAGGAGGAGGAGCAGCAGGGGCCAGTGCTCCCACCACCCCAGCCTGCAAAGCTCCTCCAGCCACGCCCACTTTTGCCCAAAGCACCGCCTCCTCCTCGTTCAGACGCTCCACTCTGGCTCCGCCCAGGTCATCCCTGAAGAGCGCCCCCTCCTCTGTGGCCTCCTTTGGCTCCTCCTCCTCTCTGACCCAAACAGGTTCTCTGAGAGCCCCCGCGACCTCTGACCCTGCGGCTGCTCCTCAGGGTCAGCGGCGGGACAAGCGAGCGGCGGCGGGCAGGAGTGCCAGGCCCGCCTGGAGGTGACCCGGAGCGCCGCGGCGCGCCGCCTCACCTGAGGTGCTCTCTAGCTCCGCCCTCGGCCTCCCATTCGCTGGCCAGGATGGAAGCGTGGGTGGAGGCCAACCAGGGGCCTCTGGGAGCCAGTGAAGACAGCGTCCTTGTTTAGAGGAGCGTTCCCAACCCGGAAGTGTGTTCACAGGGGCTCATGTCTCATTTATTTGTGCCTGAAGAAATAACAGTCCTGCGCTAAGATTGTCTTTTTTTCTGGGGAAATACAGAAAAATTAATGTAGAAAACAAAAAGCTGTTTCAGTTTTTTCTACCCAACAATGTTGAGGCTGGAAGGGGATTGATCGGATTGATCGGATTAATCACCGATCCTCTGATTCTCCAGAGCCGGGGTCGCGCTGAGTGACGTCATCAAAGGGCGCCAGAGCGGCGCTCCATGTGCGGATGAAAACACCGCCAAGTTCCACTCTTTCACAGTTTTTAGGCGTTTGAACAGAAAAAATGTGCGGAAAGAAGACGGGACGGCGACAGTAACGTTTGGTAGAGGGAGCCACGGAAGGGGGGAACAGTGGAGGAGGAGAAAGACCGGCGTTTAAACTTTAAAAGCCCTCAGGAGGAAGTGAGTTACAGAAACACACCGAGGCTCAAAGATGCAGGAAAACGCTGCTAAAAGCGTTTAGTGGCGGGCTGTTGTGGACAGGCTGTTTCTGTCACACTCTGGCTCGTTTCTGGCTGTTTCTGTCACACTCTGGCTCGTTTCTGGCTGTTTCTGGGCGAACACTGGAGACAGTCAGGCTGATTCGGGTCAATGAAAACAGCAGCGTTCCTCTTTTAAACCGCGTCACGTGGTTTTGAATGGCGTCAAAGTCTTGTTGCTCCGTCACATTTTTAAAGGTTTCAGCTTTCTTTGATGTTCCCCTTTCATCATTGTTGAACGAGGGGAAACTGAAACGGAAGTTGCCAATGATCAGGACGGATGTTTTCCATCTTTCAGTGTGAGAAGAGGAGGAGTGATGGAGGAAGATCTCCCAGGGAGGAGGGTGGAGGGGGAGGAGCTGGGCAGCGTGGGGAGGAACCTGATTGGTGGGAACACTCCAAACTCCTCCTCCTCGCCGCCGCCCTTCCTCTTCCCCTCCTGTCCAGAAGAGCGTGATGAGGAGGAGGAGGTCAGGGTCACCGTGGTGACCGAGGAGGCCGACTCCTGCTCCTCGGAGGCTTTTAGCACCGCCCCCCTGCAGAGGTCAGCCAATCAGAGCCCAGGGCGGGAGGACGGACAGGAGGTGACGTCACCGCGGTCTCCCCTGAGCCAGGTGAGACTGAGGTTGGTTTGAAACCCAGGTGGATGACACGTGACCGCCACTGGGTGGCAGCACCGGCTTCGGCTGGCCCGGTGGGGGCGGGGCCACGTCCTAACGTCACCCCAAGGGTGGCGTCCTGTCCCCAGCTGTCCAGCAGCCCCTCCGGGGGACGCCGTCCCGCGTCCTGTGCACGGCCGGTTGCCATGGTAGCGCTGTAGCGGTGTAGCTCACTTTGGCGGGTTTAACGGACCTCAAACCTCACGGCTTTGATGACGTCAGGGACCCGTTGCGGCGCGGCCCCGCCCCCGCTGCTGTCACGCGGCTGTGAGGGGCATGTCCCTGCCTGTTCCAGCGCGAGGGAGAGAGAGGGAGCGCGAGCGCAGCGCGAGCCGATCACCGATCACTTTGGGGCGGGATCGATCTCGCGGCGCGCGGAGCTTTTAGCCGCGTTAGCCGCTTTAGCCGCGGGTCGTTTCCGGCTCCGGACGCCTTTTCCTCCATTTTCCGGGTGTTTGTGTGGCGCGCGCAGCCATGGGCTTCTACGGCACCCTGAAGCTCATCTTCTTCAAAGTGAGTATCGATTATTGGTCTGATCAGCTGATCCGGGCTGTTGTCAGGCTCGTGCGGGATGACGAGGCGAAATACCTCTGCGGCGCGCGCGCACGGGCAAACCACTGCAGATATCTGATCAGGTGATTGATCTCCGATCGGCCGCGTGCGCGTGGTTTGGAAACAGAAACCGGATCAAGATTGTGGAAATGAATCTAAGATTCAAAGATTTTCTTTTGATCTCTGAAGGTTGAAAAGATCAAATACACCGGATCTGGCTTTGATCCCGGCTCGCCTGAAACTCATTAGCATCATGAGGCTGTAGGAGTCTTGATTCAGGTCCGCTGGCTTTCACGCGCACGCCTGCGCGCGCACCTGCACGCGCGTTCCCGTCGAAAGCGCACCGGTGACATTCCTGACATTCTCAGGATCTGATCAGCGTTAGCCTGAATGCTAGCAGAAGCTAACTGTGACATCCCAATGGAGCTTCTGATCAATGTTGAGGTCTTTGCTAGCCAGCGGCTAGCGCTAGCGGACAGGTGTTCCCCACCTGGGGTTCCTCCCCCAGGCCCCTCCCACTGGTGCCGCTGTCTCCTCCTGGTTCCTTTGGTTCCTCAGAGGTTCTGACAGCGATGGCGGAACCACCAGGCTGCTTGTTTCTCCTCCGTTTCCCCTCATCCAGTGTTGCTTTGATCCTCCAGATGAAGAGGAAGCTGGACCACGGGACCGAAGCCGCACGCCGTTTGCGTCGGGGAAGAAGCACTGCAAAGGAAACGCAGCGCTCAGGTAGCGCACACGCGATCTGTCTGATGAGGAGCTAGCTAGAGCAGTCGTGTTGACCTGGCGCTAACGTTGTTGCTTTCGTCCGCACAGCCGCTCCGGTCTGGTTCCGGCCACGCCCACCACCTTTGCTGACCTGAGGTCGACCAATGGACATCCAGCGCAGCAGCGACCGGTCGCGCTGGGCCCGCCTCCCTCTGGTCTGCAGGACTGGCTGCGCACCTTTCAGGTTCCCCACAAACGCAGTCTGTCGCTAACCGCCGCCTCTGTCATCGCTTTGATCTGGATCGGCTGCTAATGTGGCTCAATCCGCCTCCAGCCGTGGAGCTTCTGCTCCCTCGGATCAGAAATTTACAGAGAAACTTGGCGAGCCAGCAGGAGATGCTAACATCTTATTCCTGGTGTTACTACTGGTGTTGTTACTGGTGCCATTGTTGCTCCTCACACTGAAGCGACCATGCTAACGTTAGCCTCTCTGCAGAGCTGGAGCGGTGCCGAGCGGCTGATGGCTCTGGACCAGCTGATGCAGCGCTGCGACACGGCGCAGGTGAAACACGTGATGCAGGTGATCGAGCCGCAGTTCCAGAGAGACTTCATCTCCCTGCTGCCCAAAGAGGTGAGTGCAGCCGCGCGTGTGCGTGCCGTTGCTGCGGACGTGTGTGTGTGTGTGTTGACACGTGTGTGTGTGTGTTGCAGCTGGCTCTGTACGTGCTGAACTTCCTGGCTCCCAGAGACCTGCTGCAGCTGCGCAGACCTGCCGCTACTGGAGGATCCTGGCTGAAGACAACCTGCTGTGGAGGGAGAAGTGCCGTGAGGAAGGTACACACCCTCCTCTTCATCAGTCAGCTGGCCCAGCGCTTGGTTGGCTGACGGGATGAAAGGAAACGGACACGAGTGATTGGTTGGCTAAACAGGAAACGCAGAGCTTTGGGCAGGTACGGCGCAGTGCAGAGGGGTGTGTGTGTGTGTGTCTGTGTGTGTGTGTCTGTCTGGGCGTGCTGCCAGTCAGGCGCTCCACTGCCAGCTCTCTGCAGTCCTACCAATGCGGTGGCTCTGCACAGTGTGGCTGCACGGCTGCAGAGATTAGGCTAACTGCAGCTCCGCGGCTCAATAACTGAAGCTAATTGGTTTTAGCGCTGCGGTCACTGGGGCAAAAGCCTCGACGCTAGAATACTAATGCAGCTAGCCTACCTGTGCAGAATGCTAATTAGCCAGGAAGGACAAACAGGCGCCCGTCTGCTGGTAGCTTCCACCGATGCAGCAGAGATGCTACATGTCAGTTAGCTCGTGCTAGCTTCAGCTGGGACAGGCTGCTCCTACGGGTCAGGAGCTCGTGCAGCCACCCGTGGCTCACCTGCATCTCCTGTCCTCAGGTATATCAGAGTGCTCACCAGCCGCTCACAGGAAGTGTGCGCGTGTGGCGGCGGCGCCCAGCACCTGGAAGGTCACCTACCTGCAGCAGCACCGCATCGACCACAACTGGAGGAACGGCCACACGCTGCAGCCCATGGTACGCTAGCGGGGTCTGCGGCGCGGTGTGTGCTGGGGGAGGAGCCTGACGGGCACGTGTGTGTGTGTGTGTGTGTGTGCGTGCAGGTGCTGAAAGGTCACGACGATCACGTGATCACCTGTCTGCAGTTCAGCGGAGACCTGATCGTCAGCGGCTCTGACGACAACACGCTCAAGGTGTGGTCGTCTGTCACGGGCAAGGTGAGAGAGAGAGAGTGTGTGTGTGTGTGTGTGTGTGAGTGAGAGTGTGTTTCCTGGGTGAATTACGAAGTACCGTATTTTCACGACCATAGGGCGCACCGCATTATTAGGCGCATGCTAAAACATACGGTAGAAAACGACAACGGAAGTAAAACAGTGAGTTTCGACACATTTATTGAACAAAATATTCATTCTTCCGCCACAAAACCATCAAAGTTTTCATCTTCTGTATCTGAATCAAACAGCGGCGCTATTTCAGTGTCCAACGTCCCGAGTTCCTCATCTTCATCATCTGAATCAGACTCGCCGACCGGTTCCGCTTCAACGCTAATGGCGGCTTTTGTGAAAGCTCTCACAATACATGAAGACGGTATCGTAGCCCAGGCGTCCACGATCCACCCGCACATGGTGGCCTAAAGCCAGCCTCAGACGCGTCGCTGCACCGGTGCCGTTTTAGGGCGTCCTGACGCGAGTACCGGTACATAGTGCTCAGCGGCTCACCTCTGCTGGATATTCAGCTGATCGATGGGCGGAGCCTTTACCGTAGTGCACCTACCAAAGGCACACAGCAGATTTTGGAGCTCAGTCCACACACAAGGCGCACCTTGTTCTAAGGCACCGTCGAGTTTGGAGAAAATCTCCGTGTTTCAGGTGCGCCTCATGGTGGTGAAAATACGGTAAGTCTAATCTGTTGAACATTTAAAAAAAGATAAAACAGGAAAAAGTTTCTAAACTTTTACACTGTACTCCTTTCCTTGCAAACACACACACACACACACACACGACAGGTCTAGACTGAGTAAAGAGCAGGTGTGTCTGGAATGTTCAACCGAAACTTGACGTGTGTGAGAGGAGGGTATTTGTGTGTGTGTGTGTGTGAGCGCGTGTGTGTGTGAGCGTGTGTGTGTGTGTGTGTGAGCATGTGTGTGTGTGAGCGCGTGTGATGTGTGCACGTATGTTGAGTCTGGCGGGCGTTGCAAGCGGCCACCCCTCCTCGTGTCCAGCTTGCTAACATGCTAGCGTGTGCTGGCGCCTGTGACCTTTGACCTTGCGGCTGTCTCCTCAGTGTCTGCGCACGTTGACGGGTCACACGGGCGGCGTGTGGTGCAGCCAGATGGCCGAGGCCACAGTGGTCAGCGGCTCCACGGACCGGACGCTGCGCGTGTGGGACGCCACCAGTGGCGAGTGTGTGCACACGCTGTATGGGCACACGTCCACCGTGCGCTGCATGCATCTCCACGGTAACCGGTAAACGCCGCCGCCGTGCTCGTCTTCTGAGTGGCGCCGGCCTGAGCCTGACGGGACGGCCTCTCCGCCAGGGTGGTGTCGGGCTCCCGGGACACCACGCTGCGCCTGTGGGACGTGAGGACGGGCTGCTGCGTGCACGTGCTGACGGGCCACGTGGCCGCCGTGCGCTGCGTGCAGTATGACGGACGGCGGGTGGTGTCGGGCGGATACGACTTCCTGGTGAAGGTGTGGGACGCCGAGGCGGAGGTGTGTCTGCACACGCTGCAGGGACACACCAACAGAGTGTACTCGCTGCAGGTACACACACACACACACACACACACACACACACACACACACAGACCAGCAGGCTTCTGATTGGCCGCTGCCTCCCCAGTTTGACGGCGTGTTTGTGGTGAGCGGCTCGTTGGACACGTCCATCCGAGTTTGGGACGCGGACACAGGTAGGGCCACGCCTGCAGGCGGCAGCAGACGTCCCTCCGTCCGCAGGGGCGTTACTCACACTCAGGGGGTGTGGCCTGTCCAGGGGGGTGTGTCCACACGCTCACGGGCCACCAGTCGCTGACCAGCGGGATGGAGCTGCGCGACCACCTGCTGGTGTCCGGGAACGCCGACTCCACGGTGCGGGTGTGGGACGTCCAGACGGGACAGTGTCTGCACACGCTCCAAGGTGAGGGGGGGGGGGGGGGCCGCCCAGCCGGGCGTCTCACCTGTCGGCGGCTCCCCCAGGTCCCCACCGGCACCAGTCGGCCGTCACCTGTCTGCAGTTCTGCCGGGGCCTGGTTCTGTCCAGCTCCGACGACGGCACCGTCAAACTGTGGGACCTGAAGACCGGCGCCTGGCTGCGGGACGTGGTGGCGCTGCAGAGCCGCGGAGCAGGTGAGGACCGTCCCCAGGCGTCCCTCCGACGGGCTCAGGCACTCACCTGGGTGTCTCCACAGGGGGCGTGGTCTGGAGGATCCGGGCGTCGGACACGCGGCTGGTGTGTGCCGCCGGCAGCAGGAACGGGACGGAGGACACCAAACTGCTGGTGCTGGACTTTGACCTGGAGGACGGGACAGAGGGGACGGAGGGAGAGGAGGGGACAGAGGGGACGGAGGGAGAGGAGGGGACAGAGGGGACGGAGGGAGAGGAGGGGACAGAGGGGACGGAGTGCGGGGGCCTCCCTCAGCCTGGACCAGAGGACAAGCAGGAGCGTCCCTGCTGCTGGACCAATCAGGACGTCCCCACCAAACCACTCACCTGAGGGGTGTGCGGTGTGGAGGCGGCTGTTGCCGGGGCAACCACAGTCCTGCCTCAGCAGCGTCCTGTATTAAAGTGTAAATTATAGTCAGCTGTAAATATTGCCTTTGTTATAAAAGAGTTACGCGAGGGGGCGGGGCTAATAAAGGTCTGTTTTGATAAACTGCTTCTTTGATCCTCAGTCAGGTTGTCATGGTTACGGTGGAGGCAGCCTCTGTTTTATCACGTGAATAAAAGTTGACCTTTTCTGACCCCAGGTCAGCTGATGTGGCCGAGCTCAGCGTGGGTTAGCATCAGTTAGCTCGAGGTCACCCTGCTAGTGCTAAAGCTAACTGCGGTTGTCCTCGCGGGACCCCATGTGACCATTTTAATCGGGGTTGTCGTGAGCGGGCCGGCCGCCAGGGGGCGGGGCGGCCCCGCTTCAGGCGTCACACGGAAGTAAAGAGAAGAAGAAGAAACAAGATGGCGGCTTCCGCGCAACACGCTGACCCGTCAGCCGCTCTGACGGACCAGGACCGGGTCCAGGACAGCAGCGGGGACCGGGACACGGCGGACTCCGGACCGTCTGATCCGGAACCAGGACCGGGGGACGACGAGGACGGAGGAGAACCGCCAGGACCGAAGGTCCGGGACACCCCGGAGGACATACGGCTGGAGGCCATCGCCAACAGCGTGGCTTTGCACCCAAGCAGGGACATCCTGGCGTTGGGGGACGTGGACGGGGACGTGTACGTCTACTCCTACTCGTGCACCGAGGGGGACAACCGGGAGCTGTGGTCCTCCGGACACCACGTCAAGTCCTGCCGCCAGGTTCGCTTCTCCGCCGACGGACAGAAGCTCTACAGCGTGTCCCGGGACAAGGCGGTCCACCTGCTGGACGTGGAGCGGGGACAGCTGCTCTCGCGGATCCGCGGGGCCCACGACGCTGCCATCAACAGCCTGCTGCTGGTGGACGAGAACGTCCTGGCCACCGGGGACGACGTGGGCGGCCTGAAGGTCGGGGTCGGGGTCGGGGTACCCGGATGTAGCCGGAGGCAGGAAGGCTCGTTTCACACGTGGACGCGCATCTGTCCACGGGTGTTTGTGCGTGTGCTTTAGTCTAAGACCGACATGGTCATGCTGGAGCCGAGACGCGTCTCCAGAGTCCAGACACGCTGTTGTCCAGGCGGTCCTCGCGTCAGCTAAGGTCCGTGCTTTGATCTGGACTCTGGCTTTGATGAACGTGTGTTTGCAGGTCTGGGACATGAGGAAGGGCACCGCCGTCATGGACGAGAGACAGCACCAGGACTACATCAGTGACATGGCTGTGGACCAGGCCAAGAGGACCTTACTCACCGCCAGGTTGGCGCGGGCGCCACGGGACCCCGCGGGCGCCACGGGACCCCGCGGTGGCCGGTCTCAGCGCTGACTCTCTCCGCAGCGGCGACGGCTGCATGGGCGTCTTCAACATCAAGAGGCGGCGCTGGGAGCTGCTGTCGGAGGACCAGGCCGGGGACCTGACCTCGGTGGTCCTGATGAAGAAGGGCCGCAAGGTGGCCTGCGGCTCCAGCGAGGGCACCGTCTACCTCTTCAACTGGAGCGGCTTCGGCGCCACCAGCGACCGCTTCGCCCTCGGGGCCGAGTCGGTGGAGTGCATCGTCCCCGTGAGCGACAGCGTCATGTGCACCGCCTCCATCGACGGCTACATCCGGTAAGAGGTCCCCCGGTGGTCCGGGTCCGGGGACGCCGAAGCCGGACGTCTGGCGGCTACGAGCGGCCACTGCCGCGGGCGTGCTAACCGTCTGTCCTTTCAGCGCCGTGAACCTGCTTCCCAACCGCGTCCTCGGCTGCATCGGACAGCACGCCGGCGAACCGGTGGAGGAGCTGGCCAAGTCCTGGGACGCCCGCCTCCTCGCCAGCAGCGCCCACGACCAGCTGGTCAAGTTCTGGGACATTTCCACCTTAGCCAGCGTGAGCGTGGACGAGCACCGCAAGAGGAAGAAGAAGGGCGGCCGGCTGAAGTCGCTGACGAAGAAAGCCCGCGGAGACGACGACTTCTTCTCTGGACTGTTGGAGGGGACGGAGGAGAAGGAGGACCGAGGGGACCGAGGGGACGAGACGGAAGACGAGGACAGCGACAGCGATTAGGCCCCCGTCCGCCCGGTGGTTGGCGCCTGCTCTGATCGGACCTGAGCCTGTTAGCAGGGCCGCTAACGCCGCCGCGCTGTTTCCATGGACGCTGAAGCCTCGGACAATTCCACGTCCACCAGCGGACAGGAGGAACAGCCGAGGATCCAGACAAGCCGAGGATCTCCTGCTGCAGTTCTGGACCAAACCCGCTTTCACCACAGCTGATGGGATTCCTGCGGCGGTGGCGCCGCAGCCGAGGGTATCAGGTCAAAGGTCGGGGGAAGAATAAATCAGAGCTTTGACGGAGAGCTGACGGAGCTCAGGCACCTTTCAAAGCACAAAAATGAACTTGTTTGGACATGTTTGTTGTGGGGGCGGGGCCAAACCACAGGCGATGGTTCCCATGTGACCAGGTCTGTGCTGAAAGGTGGGTGGCTTTCCCTGTGGACTCGAACCGGTTCTGAGGTGGTCTTTGAGTCCAAAGCTCTCACCAGAAACCAGGAAAAGGAATGAAATGATGAGGAGAAATGGGACCGTCCACGTGCCTGGAATGGTTCCTTCCTGATGGTTCTTGGCTTCATCATCAGCTCTCTCTTCCTGTTTCCCGCTCACCACCAACCAACCCTAACCCCAACCCTAACCCGTGTGGTGAACTTGAATAAGGTAACGGTGGAGTCAGAAATCTGTGTCCGGTGGTTTTTTGCCTCCCTGTTGCCTGTTTTGAAAAAGTAAAGTTCAATAAAATCCTCTCCCCCTGGGTCCCGGGAGGTTTACTTGGTACAGCCCCGCGCCGGTGGTACGGTCCGTCAGAGGCGCTTTGATCCCGCACAAGGCGGGAAGAGACGCGTCACGTGAGCCGATTTCAGGAGACAACATGGCGGCACGCAGCGGAGAGTAGCCGAGTCAGAAAAACCTGACGAGAAAACAACCGGTTCTGCTCTTCCTCGGAGATTGTCGGTGGGTTGTCGGTAAGATTTCCTTCTTTTTGCAGAGATAGTTGTGAGTTTGGAAAAAACTAAAATCCGGTTGTACCTTTCGAACCGGTTGTACCTCTTAGCTAGCCCGTTAGCTTCTCTGCTAACCTGTTAGTATTTGTAAACAATGAATGAGTTCGTGGATCGAAAGGGTCAGGGTCAGGGTCAGGGTCCGGGTCAGGGTCAGGGTCAGGGTCCGGGTCCGGGTCCGGGTCAGCCTCGGCTGGGGCAGGGTGTTGGCGGTTTTAAAGCTGGCGTCCGGATCCATCGGGTCCACCAGGATCGGGCTGAGCGGGGCTCGCAGAATGAAAAGCTAGAACTCAAACACGCGGCCAATTCGCACCTAAAAGATTCTGTTTTAGTTAACTGAGGCGTTAAAACAACAACGTTCCTGCTCTATGTGAAGGTTAGCAGGTGCCCGAGTGTGTGTCCGACAGACCGACACACACTCACCGACACCCAGCAGACACTTGTGGCTTTAGATGTGCGTGGGTCTGGGAACCAGGGCCAGTTCTGGGTCCGCCTGGACGGCCGCCTGACATTTTCAGCCGTCTTCTCTGAATGATTAGTAAAATTGTCTTGGGTCAGGGTCCGGGTCAGGGTCAGGGTCAGGGTCAGGGTTAGCGTGAGCATGTGAGCCGCCGGCACCGATTAGCAGGGTCAGGGTCCGGGCCAGGGCCAGGGCCAGGGTCCGGGTCAGGGTCAGGGTCAGGGTCCGGGTCAGGGTTAGGGTCAGGGTCAGGGTCAGGGTCAGGGTCAGGGTCCGGGTCAGGGTCAGGGTCAGGGTCAGGGTTAGCGTGACAAGGAGCCGCCGGCACCGATTAGCAGGGTCAGGTGCAGAAAAGCACTGCGGCTGTTTTGTGATGCAGCCAAAGCTCCAGAAAAGCTCCAGAATGCCCAGAAAAGCAGAAGACAGGCTGAAAGCGGGAGACCTGGTGTTTGCCAAGATGAAGGGCTTCCCGTACTGGCCCGCCAGGTTGAGCACGTGCACACACACACACACACACACACACACACACACACACACAGCTGCTGGACGCCTGTGAATGTCCCCTCAGGTCTGCAAGTCAGAGGCCGGCTACAAGAAGCGAGTCCCCGTCTTCTTCTTCGGCACTCACCAGATGTGCGTCAGGCCTCCTCTCCGCCGCCATCGCTGCGTCCAGCGCGTCTCACCGTCTGTGGTTGCTGCTTCTCCTGCAGAGGCCACCTGCCCCCGCGCAACATTGTCCCCTACACGGGCAACAAGCTGAAGTACGGCGGGGGCACCTTCTTCAAGGGCTTCGCTGAGGGGATGTGGGAGATCCAGAACAGCCCCGGGGTCGGCAGCAAGCTCCGAGTGAGTGGGAGAGGAGCCGAGAGGAGCCGAGAGGAGCCGAGCACGCCAGCAGCCCCCGCTCGGTCCCCCGAGGCCCCCCTGCCTGACTCTGCTGTTTGTTTCCTGGCCTTCAGGTTCCAGCAAAGAGCAGACCGGCCTCCAAACCGGCGGCTGCGACCAAAAGCAAAGCCCTCAGAGCCACGCCTGCCCTCGGGGCTGAGGAGGAGCCGCTGGACGCAGGAGCAGCTGCCCCGCCTGCTGCCTCAGAGGCTCCCACGGCGCAGCAGGACAGCGGCGCACACGCTCCCAAGAAGACCAGAGGCAGGAAGAAAAAGGCCGCCGTCCCGCCGGGCCAGGAGACGCCCGAAGCTCACCTGGCGGCAGAGTTCCAGGGAGGAAGAGGGGGAGGAAGGTAGAGCAGCGGAGACGGCTCCAGGGACGGTCCGCAGCTCAGCAGCCTCCCGGCTCTTCCTGCAGAAGCTGCTGACCCCTCCCGAGGCGGCGTCTGCGGAGGAGGGGAAACCCGGGAGCAGCGGGCACCGCGCGGCCGCGGCCTCAAGCACCCCGGAGGTCCCGGGGCCCCCAGACGGCAGCCCAGAGAGCAC
>CAAE01002552.1:0-10920 GCA_000180735.1 Tetraodon nigroviridis | reverse complement strand
TCTTCCTCCTCTTAAACCATGCTTTCATTCACAGCCCTCCGTCTGTTATTACCATGGTTGTTATTGTTTGATGACCCAATTCAAAAACACTTAATTTGTGCCACGGGGCTATTTAGAAAAGAAACATGGAGAGGTTTACATGCAATAGAACAAAATAAGAGGAACTAAATCGCTTTTGCTGCTAAAAACAAATGGATCTGGGCCCGAAGTAGTGTTGATTCTGGTCCACCACTTACCATTTCAGTCAGAGTTTTTGAATTTGGCAGAAATGGGAGAAATGGAGGAGTGACTGCCCTGCATGGTTTAAGATCTGGCTATTACAATCAAATTTTGCTATTGTGAGAAAGTTTTGGAGGCAGCTTTCTCCACAAACTACCACTGTTCACCCTGCTGCTCCAAAAACAAACAAAAAAATCCATCGATTTGACATTTGAGTGGAAACAAGTAATTATTCTAATCATCATAGAGACACAAACGTCTGACACACACAAGTGTGTACCCTTGAGATCCTTGATGGAGAAACTATTTTAAACAAGGTCCTCTTTTGTGGCCCATTTCCACACTACGAAGTGCCGTATTTTCACGACCATGAGGCGCACCGGCTTATAAGGCGCAGTCTCAGTTCCGGGTGTGTTTCTGTACTTGAGCCGTACATAAGGCGCACCGCATTATTAGGCGCATGCTAAAACATACGGTAGAAAACGACAACGGAAGTAAAACAGTGAGTTTCGACATTTATTGAACAAAATATTCATTCTTCCGCCACAAAACCATCCAAGTTTTCATCTTCTGTATCTGAATTAAACAGCGGCGCTATTTCAGTGTCCAACGTCCCGAGTTCCTCATCTTCATCATCTGAATCAGACTCGCCGACCGGTTCCGCTTCAACGTTAATGGCGGCTTTTGCGAAACATCTCACAACACATGAAGACGGTATCGTGGCCCAGGCGTCCACGATCCACCCGCACATGGTGGCCTAAAGCCAGCCTCAGTACGCGTGTCGCTGCACCGGTGCCGTTTTAGGGGGTCCTGACGCGAGTACCGGTAACTAGTGCTCAGCAGCACACCTCTGCTGGATATCCAGCAGAGGTGAGCCGCTGAGCGATGGGCGGAGCCTTTACCGTAGTGCACCCACCAAAGGCACACAGCAGATTTTGGAACTCAGTCCACACACAAGGCGCACCTTGTTATAAGGCGCACCGTCGATTTTGGAGAAAATCTCAGTGTTTTAGGTCATGCAAATACGGTAGTAAAAGTGCGCAGTTGTACGTGAATTCCTTCCCTGCTGCCACACGTCCTTTTTAGCTGGCTGCCGGCGGAGCGGGCTCTGCTTTTCCACAGTGCCAGACAAACTGATCTGGCGTCTTATCTGTGCCAGGTTTGCTCAAGGTCAGCGGTGTCCATGTGTGTTTAGGGTCCTTTGTTCTTCGGTGTGTCTTTGACGCGTGAGTGTAGGTTTTGCAGTGGGCTTGGAAACTGCCTGCAGAATTCATTTCCTCACCTGGCCCTATATTACCTGTGCTTTTGGCTAAGCACACACGCCTCGCTTTTCCTCAGTGACCTTCTAAATGACTCCAACGAGGCGTACATCTACAGGCACCAGGCCTGTTTGAGGCAGCATTTAGCAGATGATGAAGCAGGGCACGTGCTTGCCTAAACTTGGCAGCATTGGAGCTGTTAGCATTCTTGGTGATAAGTGCTCCATCTGGAGACTGGTGCTGAGCCGAAGGCAGCAGATGGAGTTGTTTTGACAATCTGTTCAAATATATCGATTGTTCTTTCCTTTTTAAACTGTCCGCTGCGACTCCAATGATGGACAACAGCATCAAAAAGGAACATTGTCAGCTAGCCCAGGTCATAGTAACTCCCTCTGATCTCGCTGAGTTTGGAGTGAATTTTCACCAGCGTGGATACTTATGCATGGATAGGTCTCCCTAGACTCTAAAGCGGCCCTGCTGAATGATGGCATCCTGATGTTCTCTGCAGTCCCCCAGACCTGTCCAGACCTCATCTGCAAAAGCGCAGGGTGCCAGTCCAGCTTCACTCTGCCTAAAAGAGGGTTCCATTGGCCCCTCGAGAATGTGGGGCGCTCAGGCCACCCTCATGAAGCCTGTGTCTTGGGCTCCGCGAGTGCTCATCCTATTCCTGCCTGCTCCTGCTTGCAGTGGCGCTGCTGATGGGCTAAGGACCTTCTCTAGCCCTGGCCAGCTCTGCTAGTGCTAACAAGCAGATTGAAAATCTGATTGAGACATCTGTTCTATGTGAATTTGATGTCATCTAGTTATTTCTCAGCCATCCATACTGTCTCCAAGACTCAAAAGTAAGCCTTCCATAAAAAGGACACGGATTCCAATAAAGTTTATCTTTGAAATGTGGTTTTTTTGTGTTTTGCAGAGAACCAGAGGGCAGAAGAGAAAGAGAGTTCCCATCTGTGAAGACAGGGAGGATAAACCCGAGGTTTTCAACTTATTTCCTTTGATACCTTTTTTTCTGTTTGCCGTTGAAGTATATTTATTGTTCACCACTCTGGTTCTAGCTTGGCTACGATGTAGAACGGGCAGTGATCGTAGATGAGCTCAGTAATGATAACGAGGCCTGTGAATGCATCGTCAACACTAGAAACAAAGATTATTGCTATTTTTTAGCTACAATGAGCAGGCTCCCATCATCACTTCCAATGAAGCTGTTGTGCTTTTTTCTGCTGTCATCAGCTCTCAGTCAGTATTCACGGTCACACAGAGGTTTCCATTTTTACTGGTCAGGACATGCTCCTGGCTGCTCCAGAAAATGTCTGGAAGTGATGCTGCATTCAAATGCGAGCACATAAGCAAGCACCAAATATTCACCAGTATGATGATTCCTTTTATTCCTTCCTATGTCATTTCTTATGCCCTAATCACAGAAGTGCATGCGTTCTTCTAACAAGTCTGTTTCCATAGGAACCACTGCCACGGGAGCGTCGACAACGTCAGACTGCCATGCAGAAAAAACCCAAAAGTGACGACACGAGGACGGAGTGTGCCACCTGCAAAGGACCAGGCGAAAATGAAAACCTTGTGAGGTTTGTGGCTGTCCTACTCTGAAATGGATGTAGATTATTAAGCGTGCTGTGTGCGTGCGTGCGAGCGTGCATGCAGGCGAGCGTGCTGGTCTCACGAGGCAGCCGTATCCTCCTGATGATTAAAGTTCACTCTTCATTAGGCTGCAGCCGCCTGCGCTCTGCGGAACGCCGCGGCTGCAGCTCGTTTCTCCACAGACTCTCTATATTGACCTGCCACATACATCTGCACACTTCATTAAGATGGAATGAAAAGCACAATTTATTCATCTTCGTTCCTGGAATTTCAGCTGTCAGCTTTCTAACAACCAGGAGTCTTTATTGACGTTAGAATTCTCTGCGCACAAATATTTAAGAAGTCTGTCTCCACAGCAAATGTTGCTATATGCTCCTGATAAATTAACCTTTTTGCATGTTAGTTATCCCATAAAATAAATACAGCAATTTATCAGTAACACTGAATCATTTCTAATAATTTAAATCTTTTTTTATTTTTTAAGGGAAATAGAGCTTTTCTTTTGAACCATTTTTTACTACGGTCGCTCCTACAGAACCGATTTTATTCCAACCTTTTCAGCTTTATTTGCTCTTTTCCTACCTTAAATATATAGTGGTGAGTAACACAAGCGTCCATTCTTGATTGAATTTCACCTTTTTATCTGATAGTATGTGGTAAACACCAGCGGTTTCAACGCAGTCCAACTATGTAACCACAGCGGCTGTGTTCTGCTGCTTTCACAATCCCATCCAATTCACTCAGTGTGCCTCAGCTACTTGAGATATGCTTTAACCCCAAAAACGAAATGATTCATCCATAAAAGACTTAGTTGTAGAGTAGAAGAAGTGTTGTCATTTGAAGATCAGTAAACAGAACCCTTTCGAGTCGCGTCCATGGTTTTTGGAGTTTTGGATGAACACGTTGGAGCATTTGTGAAAGGCCGTGTTTGTGTTGGACTTGCTGGTCGGGGTGTGAGAGGTGTGCTGCCCTGACTCTTTCTATCTTTGCATTGCACAGGTTGTGAGAGCCGGGGCAGCCATCTCATCCACCGTAAAATCACGGAATGACAGATGATCGTTGCCTTAGAGACAGAGAGAGGATAATTGAGGTGTTTCAAGACTGGCCAGTCAGGATGAAGAGCAAGACTGCAGCCCAGACCCACTGCTGCTCTGACCCGGACCCTCCACTGTCCAACAAAAAATACAAAAGGAGCACATTTTAATGAATGGAATGCTTTTAAGTGTTGTTGTTCTTGTTGTTGTTGTTGTTGTTGTAGTTTGAAGTAATCTGACTGAATCTGTGTGTGACCAATGCCTACAGTATAAATGTCCTGCATTTTCATGGTATCTCAACAAAAAGCCCCAGTGAGATTTTTATCTTCTCATTTGGGCACCATCTTTGCTAGCGCTCATAAATGGGGATTCGAGTGAAAGTCTGAGTAGAGACTTGTTTGTGTTACTAATGGCTAACTTGGATTTCCAAACTTCCTGATTTGATTTGCTGTCTGGAAAAATGTTCTCTATGCCTCTAACGTGTAAATGAACTCATTTATTAAATCCTGTCATAAGTCCCTTATCATCAGTTATGAGAGGAAGGTCTCTGCCGCTCAGTCAGCCTGGACATTGAACTCTTCTTCTTAAAAGTAAACAGTAGGAAAACACAGAAAGTCCCCTCTTTTCTTGTGTCAAGTGAAGGAATGCTGCCACAAGGCATCCGGTGTGAAGGCAAAGTAGCTAGGGTTAGGGTAAAAATTCCCCAGTGGTGGCCCGTGTGTTTGTTCCCTCCGTTACTGAAGTCTTCCTCTGTGTCAGCAGCTTGACAGGTAAATTGACAAGTTGTCAGGAGAAAAGAAGGGGAAAAACCGCTCCTCTTCATCTCCCGGGGGCTCGTTGTCAGTGCTGTCAGAAGACGAGGTTCATGCTGCTCCGTCAGGGCCGAGTGTCCCGTTCTGGTGCTGGGGGGGCCACGGGACCCCGCGGGCGCCACGGGACCCCGCGGTGGCCGGTCTCAGCGCTGACTCTCTCCGCAGCGGCGACGGCTGCATGGGCGTCTTCAACATCAAGAGGCGGCGCTGGGAGCTGCTGTCGGAGGACCAGGCCGGGGACCTGACCTCGGTGGTCCTGATGAAGAAGGGCCGCAAGGTGGCCTGCGGCTCCAGCGAGGGCACCGTCTACCTCTTCAACTGGAGCGGCTTCGGCGCCACCAGCGACCGCTTCGCCCTCGGGGCCGAGTCGGTGGAGTGCATCGTCCCCGTGAGCGACAGCGTCATGTGCACCGCCTCCATCGACGGCTACATCCGGTAAGAGGTCCCCCGGTGGTCCGGGTCCGGGTCCGGGGACGCCGAAGCCGGACGTCTGGCGGCTACGAGCGGCCACTGCCGCGGGCGTGCTAACCGTCTGTCCTTTCAGCGCCGTGAACCTGCTTCCCAACCCGCGTCCTCGGCTGCATCGGACAGCACGCCGGCGAACCAGTGGAGGAGCTGGCCAAGTCCTGGGACGCCCGCCTCCTCGCCAGCAGCGCCCACGACCAGCTGGTCAAGTTCTGGGACATTTCCACCTTAGCCAGCGTGAGCGTGGACGAGCACCGCAAGAGGAAGAAGAAGGGCGGCCGGCTGAAGTCGCTGACGAAGAAAGCCCGCGGAGACGACGACTTCTTCTCTGGACTGTTGGAGGGGACGGAGGAGAAGGAGGACCGAGGGGACCGAGGGGACGAGACGGAAGACGAGGACAGCGACAGCGACAGCGATTAGGCCCCCGTCCGCCCGGTGGTTGGCGCCTGCTCTGATCGGACCTGAGCCTGTTAGCAGGGCCGTAACGCCGCCGCGCCGTTACCATGGACGCTGAAGCCTCGGACAATTCCACGTCCACCAGCGGACAGGAGGAACAGCCGAGGATCCAGACAAGCCGAGGATCTCCTGCTGCAGTTCTGGTCCAAACCCGCTTTCACCACAGCTGATGGGATTCCTGCGGCGGTGGCGCCGCAGCCGAGGGTATCAGGTCAAAGGTCGGGGGAAGAATAAATCAGAGCTTTGACGGAGAGCTGACGGAGCTCAGGCACCTTTCAAAGCACAAAAATGAACTTGTTTGGACATGTTTGTTGTGGGGGCGGGGCCAAACCACAGGTGATGGTTCCCATGTGACCAGGTCTGTGCTGAAAGGTGGGTGGGTTTCCCTGTGGACTCGGACCGGTTCTGAGGTGGTCTTTGAGTCCAAAGCTCTCACCAGAAACCAGGAAAAGGAATGAAATGATGAGGAGAAATGGGACCGTCCACGTGCCTGGAATGGTTCCTTCCTGATGGTTCTTGGCTTCATCATCAGCTCTCTCTTCCTGTTTCCCGCTCACCACCAACCAACCCCAACCCTAACCCGTGTGGTGAACTTGAATAAGGTAACGGTGGAGTCAGAAATCTGTGTCCGGTGGTTTTTTGCCTCCCTGTTGCCTGTTTTGAAAAAGTAAAGTTCAATAAAATCCTCTCCCCCTGGGTCCCGGGAGGTTTACTTGGTACAGCCCCGCGCCGGTGGTACGGTCCGTCAGAGGCGCTTTGATCCCGCACAAGGCGGGAAGAGACGCGTCACGTGAGCCGATTTCAGGAGACAACATGGCGGCACGCAGCGGAGAGTAGCCGAGTCAGAAAAACCTGACGAGAAAACAACCGGTTCTGCTCTTCCTCGGAGATTGTCGGTGGGTTGTCGGTAAGATTTCCTTCTTTTTGCAGAGATAGTTGTGAGTTTGGAAAAAACTAAAATCCGGTTGTACCTTTCGAACCGGTTGTACCTCTTAGCTAGCCCGTTAGCTTCTCTGCTAACCTGTTAGTATTTGTAAACAATGAATGAGTTCGTGGATCGAAAGGGTCAGGGTCAGGGTCAGGGTCAGGGTCCGGGTCCGGGTCCGGGTCAGCCTCGGCTGGGGCAGGGTGTTGGCGGTTTTAAAGCTGGCGTCCGGATCCATCGGGTCCACCAGGATCGGGCTGAGCGGGGCTCCAGAATGAAAAGCTAGAACTCAAACACGCGGCCAATTCGCACCTAAAAGATTCTGTTTTAGTTAACTGAGGCGTTACAACAACAACGTTCCTGCTCTATGTGAAGGTTAGCAGGTGCCCGAGTGTGTGTCCGACAGACCGACACACACTCACCGACACCCAGCAGACACTTGTGGCTTTAGATGTGGTGGGTCTGGGAACCAGGGCCAGTTCTGGGTCCGCCTGGACGGCCGCCTGACATTTTCAGCCGTCTTCTCTGAAGATTAGTAAAATTGTCTTGGGTCCGGGTCAGGGTCAGGGTCAGGGTCAGGGTCAGGGTCAGGGTTAGGGTCCGGGTCAGGGTCAGGGTCAGGGTCAGGGTCAGGGTCCGGGTCAGGGTCAGGGTCAGGGTTAGCGTGAGCGAGGAGCCGCCGGCACCGATTAGCAGGGTCAGGTGCAGAAAAGCACTGCGGCTGTTTTGTGATGCAGCCAAAGCTCCAGAAAAGCTCCAGAATGCCCAGAAAAGCAGAAGACAGGCTGAAAGCCGGAGACCTGGTGTTTGCCAAGATGAAGGGCTTCCCGTACTGGCCCGCCAGGGTGAGCACGTGCACACACACACACACACACACACACACACACACAGCTGCTGGACGCCTGTGAATGTCCCCTCAGGTCTGCAAGTCAGAGGCCGGCTACAAGAAGCGAGTCCCCGTCTTCTTCTTCGGCACTCACCAGATGTGCGTCAGGCCTCCTCTCCGCCGCCATCGCTGCGTCCAGCGCGTCTCACCGTCTGTGGTTGCTGCTTCTCCTGCAGAGGCCACCTGCCCCCGCGCAACATTGTCCCCTACACGGGCAACAAGCTGAAGTACGGCGGGGGCACCTTCTTCAAGGGCTTCGCTGAGGGGATGTGGGAGATCCAGAACAGCCCCGGGGTCGGCAGCAAGCTCCGAGTGAGTGGGAGAGGAGCCGAGAGGAGCCGAGAGGAGCCGAGCACGCCAGCAGCCCCCGCCTCGGTCCCCCGAGGCCCCCCTGCCTGACTCTGCTGTTTGTTTCCTGGCCTTCAGGTTCCAGCAAAGAGCAGACCGGCCTCCAAACCGGCGGCTGCGACCAAAAGCAAAGCCCTCAGAGCCACGCCTGCCCTCGGGGCTGAGGAGGAGCCGCTGGACGCAGGAGCAGCTGCCCCGCCTGCTGCCTCAGAGGCTCCCACGGCGCAGCAGGACAGCGGCGCACACGCTCCCAAGAAGACCAGAGGCAGGAAGAAAAAGGCCGCCGTCCCGCCGGGCCAGGAGACGCCCGAAGCTCAGCCTGGCGGCAGAGTTCCAGGGAGGAAGAGGGGGAGGAAGGTAGAGCAGCGGAGACGGCTCCAGGGACGGCTCCGCAGCTCAGCAGCCTCCCGGCTCTTCCTGCAGAAGCTGCTGACCCCTCCCGAGGCGGCGTCTGCGGAGGAGGAGAAACCCGGGAGCAGCGGGCACGCCGCGGCCGCGGCCTCAAGCACCCCGGAGGTCCCGGGGCCCCCAGACGGCAGCCCAGAGAGCACGGTAGGAGGTGGAGAAGCTCCCAGCCAGCCAGGAGCAGCTGCTCAAGCGTCTCTTCCTGCAGGTCCACGAAGAACCCCAGAAGAAGAAGAAGCCTGGTGCAGCAGCCGCCGCCGCAGCCGCAGCACACACACCTGCAGGTGGCGCTGCTCCAGGTGAGACCAGAGCCGCTCCAGAGGCGCACCGGCCACGGCTCCGCTCTGGAATGTTCTCCTCCCTCTGCTCCAGCAGCCTGGAAGGAGCCAAAGAGCAAGGACGTGTCCAAGAGGGAGACGGAGCAGAGGACCGGTGCAGGAGGGAAGAGGAAGAGAGAGGAGGAGGACCGAGAGGAGGTGCCGAAGGGCGAGGCTCGGAGTGGAGCTGAAACCCAGGAACAGGGAACCGTGAGGGAGGGAGAGAAGCACCTGGAGAAAGAGGGAGAGGAAGAGCCTGCAGACGGTGGAGGGGTGAAGACAGGAAGAGCAGGGAAAGACCAGAGAGAAACCAGGACTCGGAAGAAGGTCGGGAAAGAGTTGGGAGAAAGGGAGGGACACTCCGACGGAGAACAGGAGATGGAGAAAAAGGAAAAGAGCAGTGGAGCCAAGCGAAAGAGGGAGGAGGAGGCGCAGGGGACAAAAAAGGTGCAAATAGGCCTGAGGAAAGGGAGGAGCAGTGAGGAGAAAGGGGAGCGAAAGAAAGAGACAAAGACCACCGAGGAAGAGAAGAGGAGGAAGGAGAAAAAGAAAGGAGAGCAGGAGTCTGTAGATGAGGAGGTAAATCTTTCTTTGATCACGTTTTTGACCCTAAAAGAGCCCCGGGGCCACAGCGCCCCCACAGGCCGCCGCTTGACCTGCCGCTCACCTGTCCACGCAGCGACAGCACCACCTGGCGGCCAAGAGGGACAGCGTCCTGAGGTCCCTGCAGGGCCTGCTGAGGTCTGGAGGGGCCGAGTCCCCGTGAGACACGCACACACACACACACACACACACGCACACACACACCCGCGCGCGCTAACCGCGGCTGCTGTCCTCAGGAAACCAGCCGAAGGACCAAAGAAGAAGGTGGAGACGAGGAAGACGGGAGGACAGAAGTCCCACGTCAGAGTCTTCATCAAGAAGCTGAGGGAGGACGAGTCCAGGATGAAACCACCGACGGAGGAGAAGAGGGAGAGCGCTGGGAGGAAGGAAACTGATAAGAGAAGAGGGAGACGGCCCGGCCACGAGGAGCAGAGCACCCTGGAGGGAAAGAAGGGAGAGCCAGGAAGACAGCTGCCACAGGAAGACCAGAAGAAGGAGAGGAAAATCATTGGAAAGATCGTCAAAGCGGGACAGGGGACAAGAGTCCAGGTGAAGACCATGATGGGAGGAAGCGTCGTCTCTGAGGAGGACGAGAAGAAGGCCAGTCAAGGTGCGAAGGGTCCAGACGAGCAGAGAAAGAACCAAGAGGGAAAAGGGGAAGAGTCTGCAGAGTTTGGGAGGAGGGCTGAAGGGACCCGCAAAGACAGGATGAAGGAGGTGGAGAAGGAGCAGCAGAGCACGGCAGAAGCAAGGAAAGGCCTGAAAGAAAAGACACGCCAGAGGGCGAAGGACGACAGGGACAGGGAGGACAGGGCTGAGAAAAGGGAGCCCGGACGGAAGGATGAGGAGCCGGCGGAAGAAAGGAGGAGAGAAGACGAGAAGGAAGAAGAAACGGCAACAGCAAAGAGGAGTGCAGGAAAGACGAGTGGGAAACAGAAAGATCAGGAGAAGAGTGCGGAGAAAGGGGTAGAGCAGAGGTCCAGAAGGAGGGATGCTCCAGGGGAGAAAAGGGACAAGACCCCAGAGCAGGAGAAAGAAGGGACGGGCAGCGAGAGGAGCCAGGACGGGAAGGCGGACACAGTCGCCCGAGAAGGAAGAAAAAGGGGAAGGAAGAGTAGCAAACCCAGAGAAGAGAAGGAAGACGGGATCCCCGCGGGTGAAGGCAGGGAAGAAACCGGTGGAAGCGAAAGCAAACCACAGAAGAAGAGCCAGGACCAGGCGGGGGTCGCCGTGGAGACGAGGGGGGATGGAAGGAGGGGCAGGAAAAAGGGCGGAGCGAAGAGGAAGAAGCAAACAGAAGAGGAAGGGCAGCCAGAAGAGACGGAGAGAGAGAGAGCAGCAGCAGCTGGGAACGCTGACGCAGAAGAACGAGCGAAGGGTGGGAAGACCGCCGAGGAAGAGTCAGGGCGGAGCCAAGGGACCACACCCAGGACCCCAGAAAAGGAGGAGGAGCCAGACCCACACGGAGGAGAAGAGGAGGAGTCTGAGCGGAAGAAGAAAGCATCAAAGAAAAGAGCCGCGGAGGAGGAGGAGGAGGAGGAGGGGGGGGGGAGGAGCTCGGAGGTCACGCCCACAGACTCCACCCTGCACCGCAT
>CAAE01001926.1:0-21255 GCA_000180735.1 Tetraodon nigroviridis | reverse complement strand
ATTCAGCTCTGCTTCAGCGGCAACACCGCACAAAAAAGAGCAGGAATAAGGCGCCGTGTTTCCACATCTGGTCCTGAAAGGGCGATTTTGAGACTTGGACTTTTGGGTGGCAGCCAGGCAGACATGGAATTCTCCCAGCGTCACACACATGCCTAGATTTTATATTCCTGTTCTGTTTACGTCAACTAAATGCACTTTTCCTACATTATCATAAGCCCCTTTTCTTTTCTCACTTTTGTGTGGATATTTAGTGGTTTGTGTTACAGGACAAGACACATGACTAATATTTCCAGCCCAAGAGTTAAAAGTGCAATCTTCAAAGGTAGTAAAGGTTTCTAGATCAACTAACGGGAGAACTTGCTTCAGCACAAGTGTGAGTTTCTTATTTTAATACCTGCTTTGTTTTACGCAGCCACTGTATGTTCCATATTATGCTAATTTAAAGCCTGTTGTACTGTTGGTAAGATGATCGTCTTGAGTATTTGGGACTTTTAGAAAATTAAGGCACAGTGATTTCACGTTAATATTTATTTATCCCCTAAGTCTCATAACATGAGAGCTTTAAGGTGTTTTTTGAAGAAAAGGTATTTTGGGTATGGATCATTTTATGCATAATCCTCATAAACATTAAGGAAGAACTGTTAAAATAATATGATAAACCATAAACATGGTGTTTGGTGTTAACAGTGGAAAATATAATGCATGAAAAATTAATAAAACAAAATGGATGAACGCTAAAACATCAAAACAAACTTTCTGCAATAAAGCTTCTTCCTAAAATCTAAAACATTTTAAATGTGTCACCATTTATTTCTGATCTTTAATAATAAACATAACCCTCCAGGGTAAAACTAAACATTGGTGTGTTACAGAGAATGAACACAATATTTGATAATCTATTGTTTTGCTTATCTTTTGCATCTTTCTTATCATTTTTGTAACTTCTAGAGTGGCCGTAAGGTGCTCAATCTTGTGTTGATTTTTTGGGGATTTTTGAATGCATTTTGCAGTACTGTTGTGTGGTTAATGTAAGATGCTTTTGTTGCGGTCCCCGCAGCTCTGGCTTGAGGGCCTCCAAGAATATCTGCTGTCGTGATGTTGACGGGAAGTTCTGAGTGTTGAGCAACCAGGGACAAACTTCGGTCATATTTATAGCTTCTGAACAGAAGCTATAAACCTGCAGAGAAAAAAACCAAAGAGACGTAGGCCTTTGGAGGACATGTTGAGGTTTTTTTTTACTGTGACGGAGGTTAACCACTCTTGAGAGGAGGGGGAGTGGGGGAACGTTCCCCTCAGATGAAGAGTTTCACAAAGATAAAATTGACTGAAATGCCAACACGTGCAGCTGCGAAAAAGATGGCTGAACTTCGGTGCCCAGGTCTCTGAGCACAACGTTCCCGTCGGCGGCTGGATTTGTGGCTGGTTTGAGCAACATCTGACGGCAAAGAAGAGCCGAGTGAAGCGTTGCATCAGGGGAAGCGTGAACAATGTGAGGAGGACTGACATGTAAGTGCTTTCACTTTTTCATACCCTGTCAGACTCGGACTTCGTGGACTCAGGTGGAATTCACACACACTCTGTGTGTGTTCCAGGGCTGTTTCCGGTTCGGTAACGGGGACCACGGCCATCCCGTGGAGAAGCAGCACAAAGAAGCTGTCGCTGCTGGAGCAGCTGAGAGGCTGCCAGGATGCTTGGTGTCCTGGAACCCCCTGGGATGGAGAGAAGGCCCGTGCGGCTGTTGGTGGGAGACCTGCGGGGGTGAGTTCGCCTCGTTCATGCAAAAGTCACCCACTCCAACCTCTCGGTGTCCGAATTTCT
This sequence comes from Tetraodon nigroviridis, assembly GCA_000180735.1. NCBI lineage: Eukaryota > Metazoa > Chordata > Actinopteri > Tetraodontiformes > Tetraodontidae > Tetraodon > Tetraodon nigroviridis. Next base: position 19,437 of record CAAE01001926.1, on the reverse strand, counting down.
ATATAATGTCTTCAATATAATTAAATCTGTGCAGGCAAAAGTTGATTGATACCTTAAAAGGTTTAATAATATAGATGAAACATCAAAACTGAACATTTATCTTAGATGATCATTGAAATAGAGCGTACCGTACACATTAGACACAGATTAAATAACATATTTTCGGATTTAACTCAAGTTTAGGATGCAGGGCAGCAGTTTTGTGCATGACCCACTGGAAAGCTCTTTCTTCAGATTGGATAAGTTAGTTCCTTTTTTGTTTGACGCATACCGACATTACCTCCGAATGCAGAAGTTGTGCACAATAAAAGTGTGCACACGGGTCAAATGTAGCTGAAGCGAGGTGCCAGCAGCAGCGGCCGAACGTGGGTTGGTCGGAGAAATTCTCCATGAAATGGCAAACTGGTAAGGTCATCATTTTCCTGTGAATCTGCTGTGGATTTAATCAGCCGTGGTAAATTCGGTGTAACTTGACTGGTTTCCTGTATGTCGGGAGATTCAGATGCACATTTGACTAATTGTTACCGCTATGAATTTAAAATAGAAGTCATTCTTCCTCCGCTTGTAAGTGTATTTCTGAGACCAGTGTGCATAAAAGCCACATCCTGTGTCAGTTGAAGTTACTAAGATGTCACCTTTTATACACAGTCAGCATCTCTTGTTAATGTCACATAGACAGAACACTTAGTCACATGTCCTCATCTTGAATAACGGATCTTTGCAAATGTTTTTAAAGTGCAGCATCTGCTGCACACCTGGAAACAACCCCAAGCAGGACTTTCATTTCGTTGACTCAGTGTAAGGAGGAATTCCGTCCAGTTTTTGTGTGCGGAATGGACGCTGGCTGGCGTCTACGTTTCCAGTGCCGTGGCTCGTGTGAGTGGAGGTTACGATGAGTCACTGCATCTCTCCTCTGCAGAGTTTCCTCATCGTGCGTGACCCTGGGACATCTCAGCCCAGCCTGCTGTGCGTGTCTGCTGGAGGAAAGCACGAAGGCGTCTTCGACTATCATATAAAAACCACGCAGACGGGTACGGAATCCTATATAACCGCCTACCTTTTCACCTCATTTTGTTTTGGTTGGTGTGAATGCACAGTGAGGCCACAGACGACAGAAGGCCCGGTGTAGCGTTGAGACACTTCTTGTAACGCTGCCTCTGAGCGCCACCCCGGAGGACTGGAAATGTGACTGTCAGTGTGTCTTCATTGGTGCGGCTGTTTTGAGTAATTTGACAACTTCTGCCCACAGTTTCCCTCATCGTTTTGTTCCAACTTGAGCAAACGACAGTATGAAAACTGCATTTAGAAGCCCCTGACAGAAACAGATGGAAATCTGACTGAAAATTAGCCAAGCTGACTCACCGGACTTGGAACATGGGCTTTTTCCGCAAAAATGCTTCAGAATGTTTAATTTGACAAGAGGCTGCTTAATCCAACCATGATGTCACACTCTTTCCATCAAGACAGAAGTGAAAAAATCCCCCTGAAGTCAGTTTCCAGCTAACTGTCTGTCAGCATCCAGTTGAACGTTAGAGAAACGGTAATCGGCAGGAAGTGTTTCTGCGAAGAGCAGCAGCTGTAGCGCGAGCAGCTGCCTTTCTCACATAAACCATGCGAAGAAGGAAAAAAAAAACATATATGACCAAAAAAAAAACGCTCAGTCAGTCAAGTTCAAAAGTCACATTTGTACTTTTCACATTTGATCTTTGGTTGTTTTACAGGAACTTATTTTTGAGGCTTATTCTTTGCTGTTTTTCTCTTTTTTCAGCTTTTCAACTGTCTGAGTCTCGTCTTTCTTTTCCCAACTTGGCCCAGCTTGTCCTCTTTTACTCTCTGACCAGGTAAGAACCTGCTCTTTCCTTCACGTCCATGCAGGTATCGCCTGCTGGATTCTTTATCAACAGCTGAAAATTATTAGAAAAGGGAAAGAAATGTGCATATCTGAAAATCTGCCAAAATTATGGCCAATGTGTTAGTTATAAACATTGGATTTTAAATATATATTTTTTCAATATAAACATAAATTTAACACCCTATTTATTGACCGCATTTTTAAGTTTGTTTGATGTACTTAACCTTTTTACAGCAGCAGTAAAACTATAGGCCCCATTGCTGAAATATGATCTACATTTTCCCCCGTGTTGATGTGCTAATGTGTAGCTCCTTTAGGCCCTGTGATCAGTTCATCCTCCGTGTTACTGAATCGCTTTTGCCCTTTATTCCTGCGTGCCAGAGACGTGCTGCCTGTCCGCCTCACGGTTCCTGGCTGGATCTGCAGCCAAACAGATAAAAACAAGGTCTCGCTGTCTCAACTTAAACCCGGTGAGCTGTTCATTTCTGTTCATCTTAAACGTGAAAGCAGGCGTGTATCCCGTGAATAAACTTTAAAACTTTCTTTTCTTTGATGCAGAAGCCTGGCTGGAGACGCCTTCTGACCAAGAGTCTGATGACATGACACACCAGGAGCTGAGCAACATGATGTGTTCCATTCAGGTAGAAACTCGTCTAAAATAGGAAAGGCTGCACGGCGGTGTCCTCTCACAGCGTTTTATTCATCCAATCCTGGTCGTGCGTTTCCGTAGCTGACGTCCACCAACGGGGCTCTGTGCATCATCAACCCCCTCTACATCCATGACCACGGAGACGACTGGCTGACTCACAGGGCGACTACCACGACACAGCCGTCGGTTTGCCGGCGAGAGAAAGGCGGCAGCAGCACCAGCACGAGGGCGGACGCGGGGATAGCGAGCAAACGATCCCTCTCCCTGAGTCAAGACCCTCCTTCTACGGAGAATTCTAGTGAGTTCTCGTCTTTGTCGTCTACATTGCCCACCCGCTTTTAAATCTCAGCTGAATATTCCTTCTCTCCTTGTCTGTGCTCTCCTCGTTCAGCTCTGGTCAGAGCGGCATCAGCTGATTCACCACAGTCGGCGTCCGCCGGTGTCGTTCTCCGGAGAGCCAGCAGCGCCTCCAGTAGCCACCAAAGAGCAAGCACCGGTAGCCTTCCTCCACCTTCGCCCTCCACCCCTGGAGCTCGAAGCAGCTCAGCGTTCGACCTGCAGCACGCCGGCAGCAGCGCGCCCGCGACCCCGCACCGAGTGTCCTGGATCGAGGACGGGGTCTGGCTGCCTCCGCCCAGGCCTTCCTCGCTGCTCTCCCCCCCCTTGCTGGAGCTCGACACCCTGTCAATCAGCAGCATAGAGGAAGAACCGGAATCCTCAACCACGCCGACGGCGAGCCCGCACGTCCCGGGCCCACAGCGACTGGCTAACAAGGTTGTGAACAGGCTCTCGGCGGTGGGTCAGGCTCTCAGCGGCCTGGTGTGTCAGAAGAAAAGGGTGACCCACCGCGTGGAGGAGCTGAGCGGGCGGAGAGCCGAGCCGTTTTCAGAGGCCGTGAAGGAGTTTGTGGAGAAGACGCTGAGGTGTGGGGCTGATCATCACAGCGGCCTGGAGTTCCTTCAAGGAGTCAGGTCGTCCCTCACGTCCCTGAGGGAGATTCTGTTGGAGTGTCAGGAAATTCAGGCGCTTCTGGACAGCGTTACGGACATCAGTGACCCTGAGATCGGTGAGTGAGCTTCCGCTAAAGTCTGCAACAGCCAAGTGACCGTTGGCCGAGGGAATCTAAATTGTTTTTCTCCATTATAGACACTCTGGTGGAGCTCTCGCTTCACAAGGTGGCTCTGAAGCCCATCGCTGCACACCTATACTCCTGCATTCATGCCTCTCGAACCGAGGACGGCAGCTTCAAGCAGCTCCAGAGCAACATGCGCGCGCTAGAGAAGAAAGGGATTAAAGAGCTGGGGGGGTCTGCAGGAGTTGGAGTTCCGGATGCCGTCACCCTGGAGCGCATCCAGCAGAGGTGGACCAGTCTGCACGAGGTCTACTCCCCCAACAAGAAGGTCCACGTCCTGCTGAAAGTCTGCAAGAGCATCTACCACAGCATGAGCGCTAACACCACCTCGGGTGCGTGGTCTCGGCCTGGGTTTGGACCAGAACCTCGGGGGAATCTTGGGCTCAGCCGCGTATCTCTTCCGTGTCTTGCAGGTACCGCGTTTGGGGCCGACGATTTCCTGCCTTGCTTGACATGGGTGCTGCTTCGCAGTGATGCGGTCACATTACAGATAGATACAGACTACATGATGGAGTTACTGGACCCCACACAGCTCCAGGGAGAAGGTGAGGAAGCTCTTTCAAAAGACACTGGAGGTTTTAGGTTATTGCCAAATAAGCGACGTATTATCTCCGTTTCTTCATCCCAACAGGTGGCTACTACCTGACAACCCTCTATGCCTCCCTGTACTACATTAGCAGCTTCCAGCCGCGTTTAGCTGCCCGTCAGCTCAGCGTCGAAGCCCAGGAGTCCCTCAACCGGTGGCACCGCAGGCGTACCCTGTACTGCAACCAGTCCCGCCGCAGCACCCACAGGCGGACCATACGCAAGCAGTCGTGTCAGATGTCCAGGATGAAAGCTGGAAATAAAAGGGAACACGGTGCAAAACAATCTGAGCAAGAACGTGGAAGTGAAAATACAGTCTGCGTGCAGAACTCTGAGGGCAAAAATGGATTTAAGGATGAAGATGTTACACCGAATTTGGAACGAGAACCTGGGAGCAAAGAGGAACTTCTGAGCTCAGAGAAAGAAAGTGTAGTTAAAGAGGAAGATTGTGCAGAGGTGTCCGAAGAAGAACCCCTAAATAAAGAGGAAAGTGATGTACAGAGCGCAGAGACACAAATGGGCTATAAAGTCAAAGATGTTGTACAGAAATCTTGAACAGCCACTGAGAGGAGCTGAACATGATTAACAGATGTCAAATCCATCTTTAGGCTGTATTTTTGTGAAGAGAAAGGAGTTAAAGGAAAGTTTGTACAGTGGAACAAGATTTAATCGGAAGACTTTAAAGAGAGATTGAAGGTAACCTGTCTTTTTATGCCCACCTCCTAGGATGGCCAAAATAAAAAATAAAACTATGAATAACGGCGCCTATGCGCAGCCAAAGTTGTATTATTTTCAAACACTAGAGGGCAGTGTTTAACCGTTCACATTCTCATGCAGGCCAAAGTGTGATTTTTTTTTTTGTTTTATTTTGTTTTTTTTTAATCTAGTAAACTTTCTTATTTGTCCCAAAGTTCAACACCTTATAAATCCATATGCTGCCAAACAGCCAACTGCACATACCCCAAGTATGCATGTAAATACTTATCAGGGCATCTTATGTAAATGATGCACATATGGAGTCATATCATCACTGCGTTCTAAATGACCGAGCCAATCAAATTTCCATAATGAGACATCTGGCATTTTATCAGCATGTAAACAGCTGGACATTTGCACACATGCACGCATACTTTCCTTATCAGAGTTTTCAGAAACATGGCGTCGAATCACACTGAAATGTTTCTGTGTACCCACTGAAGCTCGCAGGAAAGACTTGCGGTCAAGACTAGCTGTAACTGTGAGACAGAGTGTCACACACACCTCCTCCAGTACTTTTTCACACATGTGATATATTATGCATACATGAGAGTGTGTGACGCACTCACCGCAGCCATAAATTAGATATATGGCTGCTGTGGCTGCAGTGGTGGAGGAGGAGGAAGAAAGGAAGTATTTGTGTGTGTGTGTGTGTGTGTGTGTGTGTGAGTGTGTGTGAATGAAGGGGTGCAGATGGCTATTGCCTCAGGCAGTTGAGGTACTGTAGCTAAACGCACATGCACGCACACACACAGAGGGAACTGTGCGTGCGTGTGTGTGTGTGTGATAGTTGGTAGGTATCTGCTCATGTGCTACAAAACACCCCTCTGACACACAGGACGGTGAATTCCCTCAATGTCAGCCCAGACACCGTCTCAGAACTTCTGATTTACGAGTCAATTAACTGATAAACGACAGACCAGTTGCAACTGCTAATTTACACTTCTGGTCCTAGGCCGAGCAGCGCACGTTAGTGGGCGACTACATTAATGTGACAGCTACGTACTTTATGACTTTACGGATAAGTGCTTAAAGCGATGTGATTTACAGTTACAGGTTAAATAACTCTGTCATGCTAAACAGTTTGAACAAAGCACCTCAGCTAGAACAGTGAAGTGGTGTTTATTGTTAAAACACCACCTCAAACCAGCCCTTGTGTTTATTAAATGGTACAGAAGTGTAGTTTTTGTGTGTGTGTAGGAATTTAGAGCCCTTCACACCCAGAACATGTACAACTTTGTAGATCAAAACTGTAAAATATATCTGAAAATGTGTTGTAATGTACAGGATGGGACTCTTTTTTTTGGAGTACATCAAACTGCTGCAGTGACTCAGAGTTCAGTGACGAATCTTCATCGCTGATGAAGTGCTGCGTTTACTGCGCCGGCCCGTCTTGTCTTCATCTGTCACTCGTCTCTAAAACACAGAATTGTCTTTGTCCTGACACCCGGCAGCTTTCCTCTGTCATGGCCTGTTCACACACCACAACAACAATACAACTTTCACCCCTCCGCTTCTCCAACCCTCCTGCACCCCCTCTTTTTTTTGCATTCCTCCTCTTGTCATTGAGTTCCTCCTCTTTCTGCCGCATTCCTTTTTTTGCTTTCCCCGTTCCTCCCTCCGTGCTGCGCTTCCCTCCCCCGTCTCTCCCGCTTGTCTGAAATCTGACAGGTGTGTAATTGAATGATTAATGACCACCACTACCCCGTTCACGCACACACACACCACACACACACACACACACACACATGCGCGCTCTTCTAGACATAACATTATATGAAAATGGAATTCTGCATATTTATGCGCACACATATTCCCGTGCTCACACACAGGTGTGCATATTTCCTTCACACACGTGTGTTCATTTTGCTGTAATATCCCAAATGGGTAAATTTAAAGCAGCCGGACTTTTGAAATGAAATATGTAGCTATGCATTCTGTTACAATATTTACTGTATATGAGCTTGATGAAAGGTGAGAATTTGTTATTATCCTCGGTCCTTTAAATGGTGCCAAACACAACTCTGATTTACTGCTGGGGTCATTTCACCGCCTAGTTTTTCCCTCCTTACCTGCGGTCCTGAAAACCAAGTGGACATAAATGAGTTTTTCTCTTTCATTCTCTCTCCCTCTCCCTCTCTCTCTTTCTCAGAGTTAAGCGTGTTTACTCACCAATTTTTCCCCGTCTTGTGGAATCTGCTGTCAATGTTTTCTTTTTTAAAACCATAAAAAGATTCCATTGTTATTATATTCCTTTTGCTGTAGACCTCTGTTAAAAAACATTTTAAATATGTTTTATAGATCATATTTTTAGTCACACCATCAGCTAGCAACTTTGTAATAATTTCATATGTACATTGAATAAAACTATTAAAAACTCTTGTTTATTGTGCATTTATGCTGCTATGGCGCGTATTGATATTCAGACGGGGGTTCTGAAATCCATCATCTCCTCCGCCGTCTCTGAACCTTGGTTCCTGCTTCCCAGTGGACCAACGTATCGTGACTCTCAGGATCCTTTGCCTTTTTATCTTGCGCCCAACATAAGGTCAACATTTGTGATTTCAAAGATGATAGCTTGACGGATTGTTCAGATATGTGGAACACGTTTGTTCCCCCCCATGAGGATGAAATTTAACAAGCATGGGGGTCACATGTTCCCGTCAGCTCCTACTCAGTGTTGGGTCACTGAGTGTTTATCTGTTGGATTTCAAGCAAACTAAAAACGTATGCGATGATATTTGTAACCCGAGAAAAGTGATGCTGATGCAGAAACAAACAGGGACAAAGGCTTTTCAAAATCCATGTTCTGCTTTGTAAAAAGGGAAGATGGGGGATGGGGGGAGCCGTGCTGACCAACATGACTGAGTGTGGGGAGTGTCAAGGAGAAATGAAAAGTGGAGGGTTGCTGCGGTCGGGACCTCTGTGCCAGGGAGAACAGCCATTTCCCGTTGACCTCAGTTTGCACTCTGACCTTTGAACCCCACACCATAGTTCCCCGCCCCCCCACCCCAGCGCCAGGCCAGACCAGGGCTGGATGGTTGATGTTGGAGGCTCAGTGTGTTTGTTGTGCTCTGGTTTATGTAGAGTGCAGAAATGTGGAGTTATAAATGGACTGTGCAGGCGGCTCACACCGGGAACTGATGTTTCCAGCACTGCCTCTGACTCTGTCTGAAACATGGACCAAGATTTTATTTTTCTTTTTTTATCCCTATCACGGTGCAGCTTGCGTGAAAGCTCGCTGCTACCTGAGGCCTCTGTCGGACTCAAACAGATCGATGGAGGAATGACGTGACATTAAAAAGAAAAAGGAGCACACTAAAAAAGGTTCCATGAACACTATGATGGGTTTTTTGAAGGTGTTAAACTAATCACAGTTAAACCAGTTGACAACTGGGAAGCACAAGTTATTTTAAAACAAACACATATGACTATTTCAATAAATAATGTTAAACAATGTAAAAACTAAACAAAAGATTATGCAATATTTTTACACTTTTTCTCAGTTAAAGTAAACCCTAACCCTAACTCTAACTCTATCATAACGCTAACCCAACCCTAATTCTTCCCCAACCCTAACCTAACCTTATCTTTAGCCCAGAATTCTATTTCTCTTTGGTTCTATGTATCTATTATCATTTATCATATTCATCTGAATTAAATAAGCGCTCACTGCAAGTTTTAGGCAAAACACAAAATAAAAGCATAAGACAACTCCTAGAAAAATTTTTTAATACCAGTTCCAACATCATTCAGAAATATTCCAGCAGAGTGGAGAAGAAGCTGAAATCTTTAAGAGTCCTTTGGCTGCAGCTCTCCTCACACACTACGTTGACAGACAAATAAAAACGTACCAGAAATGCTCAGAAAGGAGTTTGTGCACATTTGTATGTGTGTAGAATGGCTTTATGTTTGTGTGTGTGTGTGTGTGTGTGTGTGTGTGTGTGTGTGTGTGTGGTGTGAAGGAAAGATCTAAATGGACACCTGTTGGCATCTTAAGGAGGTCAGTGGTACGAAAGCGAGGCAGACTGGAAGTCATTCATAGTGTTTAGCTTCATGCTAAGGAAGAGCACTAATATTTCAACGAGCTTGCATGAAGCCACGTCCGCCTGGAGTGGCACACATAAATAGAAAAATAGAATTAAAAAATGAATAAAATAAGCTTTAAATAAAGCGTGTGTCCTAGCGTGAAGGAAGACGAGGGAAGCTGTGGAAAATGTTTGTTCACAGGATCAGGTCCCATCCGGTAACGTCCATGTTCAGGTCGACAATAAATATTCATCCGTCCAGTTTCCGTGTGGATCCACCCTCCTGGGGGTCAGCAGGCATGATGGGAAATGTTGTTTAAAGCTATATGTCTCACCCACAGGACACAGTGGTGACATTTGGAGAGGAAGCACTTCTCATCTGGAATCAGGAAGAGGTATGGCTTAAACCTGTGGGTCCAGACTGTGTGCACGTGTGTGTGTGTGTGTGTGTTTGTGTGTGTGTGTTTTATTGAGGTCATTGTCACTCAGTGGGGAATGTAAACTTTTGAAGAAATGCATCTTTTTTTAAATAGTGTTCTGTATGTGTCATTACACACATACATGCATACAAACACACTCATACACACACAGTCATTCAATAATTTGCCCTTGCACACCGTCCCACCAACGCACACGCATGCACACACACAGCTAGTGTGCATGTATATCTAGTCCCTGGGTGAGAAGCGGCTCGGCAGGGTGTGCGTGTGGCGGCGGGTGGAGCAGCATGGCGTGGTGAGGGTGGGGACCCGGGTAAGGGTGAAGGGACGGTCCTGGGTGAGGGGGGTATCCTGGCTGAGAAAGCAGGGCGCCGGGATATTCCCCCTGCAGGGAAGACATTCCCTGGAGACCTGCAAGCAAACCCGAGGAAACATTTTTCTTTTTTATTACATCTTCCTCACCGCTACGCCGGCTTTATTGTGGTATTTTAATTTTATTGCGCACAGGTGTCATTACCTGCCGTGCGGAGCCCAAGGTGGGCCTGTCCGTCAAGCCCGTAGCCCCCCAAAGCTGCTCCCTCTGGGCTGTAGGGACCAGCCTGACCTGTGAGACCAGGAAGAGAGCAGGAGTGTGAGACGCGACTAACGCTTCAATCTCCACCCGGCTGGAGGTAGAAACACCAACCTGAGCGATTTGACTGGTCGATCATAGGCTGGACGATTCTCCTCCTGGCATTAATGAACCTGCCCACAGGAGAGAAACAAACAGCATGTTTAGAGAAAGAGAGAGCGAGAAATGAGGAAAACCATTAATACAGAAAAAAATGGCTGACTGGGAGATGTTAACCTACTCCAGTTTACAACCACTTAACCCTTTTTGAGGGCAGGAATAAATCAACGGGAAGGCAAGGCAAGCATGGACCACCCTTTGGTAATTGATTGATCTCCATCGATCGGGAGGCCAGTGTGCATGTATGTGCAGGGGTGTAAATAGGAAAGGGCAATTCCAAAGCTTAGAAAACGTCGAGTTTAAAATGCAAACAGTTTCGTCTTATTTTTAAAATTTCAGGGAGAAGATAAACTGTGCAAAAACGTGTGTGTGTGTGTGTGTGTGTGTGTGTACATATGTGTTGGGCCTGCAACACACTGGCATCTGGGGAATTAATTAATTTTCTTGCAGGCCTGTTGATGGAATTTGGTGCAGTAAACCATCTGATTATTGGATATTGATTTGCCATTCTCTTTTATGAGCGCAGAGCAAATGGGTTTGTCCCACGCTTTGGTTCCAGGTGAAAAAAACGCTTAGTTGGAGATTTTTTTGTCTATCACAAACTCCAGGCTCGTAAATCTCATTATAACAGTCATCTTTACAGTCTTATAAAGGTAATCCCTCTCGTGCAGCTGACGTTAAATGCACAAAATGGCCGCTGTGAAGATGCAAAAGAGGTAGTGTTTGAGGGGGAAAACACAGCCGACGGATACGCCAGCGTGTTATTGACGTGGCTGCGGCTACAAAAGTTGAACCCTCCTCATTTAGACGAGACAGTTTAACGGATGATCGATAAACGGCAGGGCTGGACTTAATGAAAGTTTGTGGGTGTGCACTGACCAGTTGTTGACCTGTAGGATGGTCAGCCCCGTGTCCTGCGACAGCTGCTTCTTCTGCTCCTCGGACGGGTACGGGTGCTGGGAGAGGACACACAGAGGGCGTCTTCAGGGTCAAGAACAACGCTATCGCACACATAAAAAACTCCTCTAAGAAACCAAAGCACACCTCAGACTTGGTAATGAAGCGTTTTTATCTTTTTTTGAATGCGATTATGCTGAATTAGCTGGAGTGAAGCAACTCTGACCTGCCTCGTTTAACTGCTAATTACCTCACCAACAATTACGCAGTCCATTTGTGTTATTTCCACAGACTAAATTGAGGGCATATTCATATAATGACTTAATCCTTGATTTTTCATTTCGTTTATTTGACCTCCATTAAACAGGTTCCTCTGTGTTCTCGTGGTGATTGGCGGTGACCAATCAGGCAAATAAAGCAGGAGACGCTGGCTCACCGTCAGATGCTGGAAAAGCCACGCTCTCAAGATGTTTGTGGCCACTTTGGGGAAAATCCCTCTCTTCTTGTTGTTCCTCCTCTCTCGGTCGGATTCGTCTTCCTCGCCGGTGCTCGGGGAGGTCATGGCCCCGTCCAGGCCGTCGCCTGTAGGGACCCAAATAAAGGCAGGGTTATTTTATATCTGTACATTTTCAATCAAAAATGTCAGATCTGAGTAATGATTTCAAATTGGGTCCACCTGGGATCTGATGCACTCGTTTTTGAGCCCTTTTCCAGCCGTCCGTGCACGTACCTGTGTCACTGCAGTTGTCCGCTGTGCCGAGCGAGGGCAGGCCGCAGGTGCCCGGCGTTCCCAGAGGAGTCGTGGCGCACTCGTCTGGCTCTCGCAGCCATGACGTGTTCTGCTAGCGGACACCGGAGAGGTTAGGACCTTTGAAAGTGGACGACGGGGGAATCCCCGGCGGGGGGGAAGGGACGCAGGTGTGTCCGACCGTCTCACCTGCTCTGACAGGCTGGAGCAGGAGCCGGTGAAGTCCTCCATGTCGGACTTGGAGCCACCCTCCCGTTCGTCCAGGATGAGATCGGTGGGCATTTTGCCCTTCAGACAGGTGATGTAGCGATGGCAGAAGTTGTCGCAGAGGTCGTGCACCTTCGGAAACACAAGGGCACGGTCAGCCGACGCAGCAACACCACAGGTTCTCGTTTCTCACTCTTTCACCTAAAAATAGCTTTCACTCTTGGATAAACGACATCAACAAACCTTCTCTAACTCCAGTAAATGAAAGCGAAGAACCTGTATTGCCTGGATCATCTGTGGGGAGCAGCACATGTGATTATTGAGCATGAAGAAACTCCAACAAGCACATGGGATCATCTAGCATTGTATAATATCAACTTACTAAATTATCCAGCTCAGGGTTGGAGGAGAAGATGGGCTTCTCCGACCGGATCTGCAAAACAACGTAGACAAAAAAAACAAAAATGATTTTGACCCCGACGCCCTGCTGACGCCTCTGCGTGATCTTCCTCCTGCAGCCTACCTGCTTGGCGAACGCGGCGATGTCGTCGTTGAAGGACTCAGAGGAGCAGACGTCGCTGTGGCAGGTCATTCCGGGGAGGTGAGAGTTGGCGGAGAAGGAGGCGGGGTCCCGAGGCGAGCAGGTGGCGAGCTCGCACTTTTCAAACACTAAGGCCAGAAGTGGGAACAGCGGATGACTGGAAACCCACACACACACACACACACACACACACACACACAGTTAGCATAGCATACATAAACACGGTAACAGTTTACATAGTGTACACATGATACAGTCGCAGACGGTGTTACAGGAAACTTAATACGCATTTTTCAACCAGACAGCTGTACACTCGGCATGCATTTTCACATCCATCCTACAAATATACACATGCTAATCTGCTACTAGTGTAAATTTACTTGAAACTTTTTAACTATTTTCTAGCTGCTAACGGCCTAGCTAATTCATTTGTAGCACAGCTAAAGTTTCAGAAACACGTGCTCACCCGTAGATCTGGTCTTTGTGGTGTTTGAGCGAGTCGGGGATGGCAGGTCCGTACTCTGGGGGAGGAAATGGCCTGACATTGTCCCCGTACCCCCCCACCGGCATGCCCTCCGACCCAGAGAAGTGCACCAGCTCTTCATACTGAAACACAATTAGACGGAAAACACGAGCGTCACTGGACATCTGTGTCACATCAAGTCGCGCTGATTTTATTAGCTGTCGGGGGCTTTGGTGGCAGAGCTGAACGCAGATCATCTGTTTTGTATCCAACGTTTGACAGGACGAATCAAAGATGGATTTTGTGTTTGTTACAGAAGCACTCAGCATTTGTTTCATCTTCTCATTTTATCTCAGAGAAGCAAACTGGGACTAAACCAGAGCCGCGTCGCGGTTCCTTACAGCCTGCCGCGACAGCCTCGCCGGGGCGACGGACACGGACACTCCTGCAGTCAGACAGAGGATGCTCTTGTGGCGCAATAAATCTAAGGTCAGCAAATCCGGTGTGTTTTCTGCTGGATTACAGACACCCACAGACCAGGTCGCCAAAGTCATAGACTCACAGACGACTCCGAACACAACGTTTGACCAAGGTTTTCATATCTGTGGACTCCCAGATATCTAAAGATTTGCCCCACCGTTTCCAACAAAAGCATGTTTGTTCTGCATCTCTTGTTCTGCATGGTGAGTGAAGCAAAACATAAAAGCTATTATTCTCATATCTTCTCTCTGTGTTGACCTCTGGGAAATAAATGAAAGAGAAATTAAATTATACCTCATAATGTGCATGCTCTGCCCTCCAGCCAACCCCTCGGCGGGACCCCTGGAGGTCTCCGGTCCTCACTTTGAGGACCACTGTCCTAAATGGCTTATCAAATTGTTGTATTTCAGAGCCCCATATGGCCACCGGGATCAGAGGAAGCACCTGCTCGGAGGCCCTCCCCGGGACACCTTCTAGTTTTATGGAGGCCGGCTATTAACACAATCACCGCTATCGGGTGGCGCGTCTCTCTTTTCGCACCGCCCCTATCAGGTTTCCTTGCGTCACACGGATCAAAGTGGACAAGCCAAGATGACAAATTCCACAAATTTTCCCCTCTTTTAAAATAAAAAAAAGTCACGCAGCGAGTAAATGTTTCTATTAGCCTTTCTTGAAATATAATCAAACCTGGGTGGAAACAGTCACTCAATTAATAATTTAAATTAAACCTGCATAAGCACAAACACGCTTTAGCTGACTGTGTTGGAAGACTTTTTAGGTATTTCTAGAGCCACGGTCTTAAGTAGAATGTGTGTGTGTGTGCGTGTGTGCGTGCTTCCTGCCCTGTTGTCAAACAGCCCTGGCGTTCCCTTAATTGCTCTCCTCCACTGAGAGGTCTCAGCCTGCTGCCCGTCAGCCACTCTCTCCTCCAGCACCACCATGCCCGCCTCTGAATCACTGTAGCAAAAACACTGACCTACTTACTGACTTGAGCTGCATCTCCTCTGCTGCCTCTTAATTACCTACACTCCTCTAACACCGATGTGCCATAAGGCACGAGCCACGTTACACATGCGGAGGGGAGTCAATATTGGAGCCAAATGCAGATTTTCATGTTTCTTTGCAGGAAAATGAAATGGACTCAACAACCTGGATTACAGTTGTAACACATGACCCGCTCTTCTGTATTCTAAAGGTCCGACTGGGGTCAAGGCTGCAAACAGCCCCCAAATTTAAACAATAGGAAGCAATGTTGTTTTGCAAATAAAAATAAAAACAGTAAACATCAGTGCATTATTCTTCAACTGGTTTTGTGAACAGATTTCTCGGTGGCCCGCGGTGCATCTCTCTCCTGTTTTTTCCTCCTCTAACACTGAGCTCATGTCAGTCCATTAGTCTGTTTCCAGCGGGCCTGGTGTTTGTCCGGCTGTTAAAACACCAGACAGCACTTTGGAGAGGGCTCACACGCCCCGCGTGAGATCCGCTATCCCACTCAACCATTATACTTCACGCAATTTATTAGAAAAAAAAGGACCGTACCCTTTTCTCCATGCGCTCCGACAGCCAATCCGACCCCAGAGACGACGATGCACCGCGCGGCTGTCCAGCGAGCTTTGCGCCCTTTATCTGCTCCTGCAAATACACAAGAGGAGTTGTTGTTGTTGTTGTTGTTGCTGTTGTTTAAAATTCATTGGCACGGATGTTGCAAACACCATCACCGTCTAAATGAAAGCGCGCCGAGGCAAACGCTGACCCGCTCCCTCTGTTTATTCCCAGCCTTTTTTATTACAACATCACGATGCGACCGGAGCTCATGACGGACGGATCTCCCGAGCTCTGGGCTTCATTATGTACTTAAAAGCCATCAAATGCTGTTGAGCGGGTATTTTATTACGCGAGGCTCCTCTGAAAGAATAAAAAAAATGTCCCACCGAGACGTAAATAGGCGCCGTATCCAGTGGTGCTCGGGCCGGGTCCGGTAGTCCGGGGAGGCAGCAGCGGCTCCCTGCAGCGCCTCTCCTCCGCCTGGTGCGCCTCTCGCTCCGGCTGGCTTCCGTCGGGATGCGCCGGGGCTGCGGGTGGGTCTCCGGCTCCTTGTCCTGGCTGCTGTCCGCACACCGACGGTCGGGCAAATGTCACTGCCGGGAATGAGCGATGGTGTTTTCAGCCTCAGGAGGAGGAGGAGGAGGAGGAGGAGGAGGAAGAGCGGGAGGAGGGGGCAGCGATGGTGGCGGTGCGCGCTGTGTGAGGAGGTTTCGGAGGGTCAAAACGCGACGGGGTCTCTTTGCCCCCCATCTCCTTCCTTCCCTCCCTCCCTCCCTCCCTCCCTCATCTCCTCCTGCTCTTCCTCCTCTTTGCTTCTCTTCCTCTCCTCCTGCTCGCGTGCTTTCAGCTCCATCTGACGCCCGCAAATACATTTACTTTCAGCCAGGGATCTGATTTGCTTGCGCTGCACGCAGACATTAAAAATGCGGTGTTAACTTCTTTTTCTTATACTTTTTACGCACAGTTGCGCAAAATGAACATGACATAAAAATTATGAAATACAAGCGTTTAGATCTAGAATACTTATGTCTTTTTATCTATTTAATGCATCAAGAGCAAAGAAAAAAATGATCTTCTGCACGAATCACGACTTTATTTTGCAAATGTTTATTTTATTTTTTGAGGATTAACTTCATGCAGCATTTCTAAAAGATTTCATTTACATCAGATAAACTATTTTAACTGACTTTTTATTTTTATTTATTTAAATCTGTTAAATATAAAATGTATACATATAATATTAGCCTTTATGTTTAAAAAGCTGTCCGTTTTTATCTTGATTCCAAAGAAACTGCGAATAAACTATTATTCAAACCCTCTAAAATACGTGGACATTCTAAAACGAGCAGCCAAAAATTGGGACCTAATGGCCTTTTTCATTGTGTTTGCTTATTTTACGAAGCAAAAGTTGCCCACCAATCTTCAGATCGGGCCATAAATACATTTAAAGCGTGTTTGGTGACGGGAAATTAAATGCTGGTAATAGGTTTCAAAGCGTCCATTGTGATCCGCCTCTGCGCTGCGCAAACGTCACCCTTTGGCCATCTTTTGTTTAGTGAGAAAAGTGAGAAAACAAAACCATTACTGTGAAAACGTTTTATTTTAACCCGATGGAGGGACTTTTAAAAAAAAACCCTTTCACACGTCGGTGGAATATTTAACTCCCCCTCGGTCTTGTGTTGTAAATTACACCAAAGTAACATAATAATTATTCTGGACGCTCCCCTTTCCCGGGCCCCGCTGCGAAGCGCCAACAGGCGGCTGCACTTCAATCAGCAGCGGCTTGCAGAGGCGCAGCGGACCGGGGCAGGGGTCCCCGCGGGCGGCGTGCTGCTCGGACGTGGGCTCGCCTGTGAGGGCCCCGAAGCTCGCATCCATTCAGGGCCCTTTCAACTCTGCAGAGCGCTGGTGTCCCGCAGGGGTGATCACAGAGCCCGACCCCCCTCATCACAGGGCCGCGGAGCAGAGCCTGGAAGGGAGCAGAGCCGGGCCATGTTTTCACTTTGTTAACAGGTCGATTGAAGAGGATTAGGGCTGAAGTGTGCATCATCCCGGGACATTTCCTCATCCCTCCGCGCACAAACCTCAAATCCTCTTGAATGGGAATGAGCAGATTTCAGTGTGTCATGTCCCTTCAGCTTGGACCATAAATCTTAAGTCTCTGTAACATTTATCTAACAGGCTATTATCTAAACGTGTAGATTACACTCATTTGCATCACAAACGCCAAAGGATCTGTCAGTTTTATCACATCTCCTTGTGGCTGTGAAGCAACACCCACCACAGCATATGTTATTAAAGCAGTGTGAAAAGGTATGCTGTCAAACACAGATGTTAGGGGAAATGTAATTAAATTACAATGGAACTTTACGTTCCCGGAGACCTTTCCAATGAAAAGCTGCAATAATCCCCAATAACTGATGTGATTCGCTGCTTCTGTTGAGCTCAGCTAAAATACTGGGCGAGTTTTCTTCTGCTCCGTAACTATGATTGATGCCAGGAGTACTTTTTTATACTGCACCACCTTTGCAGAGCCTCAATAAGTGTGTTTGGATGATTGATAACAGACTTTCAGCATCACTGAAATGGGAAAATGACTTACACCGTTTGATAAGTCTAATTTTTTTTTAATGATCCACACAACGTTCGACAGACTAATGTTTTTTTAAAGTAGAAGTTCTTGTATAGGTCTAGTTTTGACAAAATGTAACTTTTAAACTCATGTCGACGTCATTTTCGTGCGCTTCCTCCTCTCAGAAGGCACGCCGGTCCGACAGGACCGTCCCACACGTCAAGGCCGCTGCAGTTATTTGTCAGCGATTGTCAAGGCTCAAGTGCTTTTCTGCACCCACCAAGGCCTGTGGAGGCGTGTGCACTGGCCCCGGTGTCAGCAGACACGCCGGCATGCATGCATTTATGTGCATGCATGTTTGTGGCCCTGTAAGCTGAGTTGAGGGTCAAAAGTCCCTCTGCCTCAAATCTACTGGTAAGAAAAAATAATATTAGTACGTCGTTAATATTACCCTACGTTACAGCACAAAGTTTAGGTAAATGTACTTCAAGAGGGAAGATGGAGAGATGGAGGCAGGAGAAGGCCACCCGGCCTCGTTGACATCCGTGACTCTGCCATTAAGGAAATATGGCTGCCGTGACCTCTGGCAACAGCACGCCACCGCCGCAACATCAGAGAGCCGCGGCCGCCCGTGCCAAAGGTGAAGGAGGGATGAAAATGGAGACAGGGGATGAGGGGAGAAACAGAGAGGGGTAAAAGTCTGGGGTAGAGTGCATTTTTATGAGCTGGTGCCTCTCTAGTTTCTGGTCACACAGACATAAATCCCCTCGCTCCCCTTTTCCTTCATCTCTCCTTCCACCTTTCCTCTCCTCTTATGGCCGGTCCTCCAACCAAATTCCTGTCCATTATCTCGGAGAGTTTGCAAACTTTTCCTCCAGTTTCTGTATTTCCCCTCTGCTCTCCGTCTCACTATCTCTTCATCGCTCTGCCCTTCTCATCTTTATCTCCTTTTGTTTATTGTAAACTAACACAACGATTCTCCATTCGGTTATTTTCTCCCTCCTCTCTGGCCCTCCAAGCCCACCACACCCATCCTTTATAGATGGAGATTAACTTGGGAGTGCAGCACCATCCGTCCTCCTGACTGTTTGTTGTTAAGGAGATGGATGGAGGCTCCCTCTGCCAGCCTCACGCAGCCGCAATTACACCAGCCGCCATGATAGATGGAGGGGAGGGAGAGAGGGGTGGGGGGAGCCGAGGAGAGGGAGACTTGAAGAGGGGCATCTATCACGCCCTTTAATCTACCTGTCACTGCAAGGGCCTGGAAGAGCGGGGGGGGGGGGGGGGGGGTCGGAGGAGAGGCGGCTTCACTCAGACTGTCGGTCGAAGGCTTTTTGAGTTTGTTTTTCCTCGTTTAGACTGATTTCATGAAACCTCCTGATCACTCCGACTGATTTCCCTCAGCTTCACAGCTTCTGCTGAGCGTAAAGGTGCACGGGTGTTTCTGACGTGCTGGCGGGATGATTGGCGGTCGCTACGGCTGCATGAATAAAACCCGGCTGAAAGTGCCCAGTGCCAATAATTGTGTTGTAGCTGCTCAAACTCAGCGGTCTGGAATTAACTTCCCCTAACTGAATTATTCTTCTTCCCTGCAGCCAAATGAACACCAGTCTGGCCACAGTTTTTGAGCCCCAGCCCCAGTCGATCCTACTGGTTGGGGGATCCAGTGGTCCTCCAGAACATGACCTCAGCTAGTCCAGAAGGGACACACACTCTAAACACCCGTCAATCCGCCACGTGACCTCATTTGGAGCCATTGGGCCACATCAGCCTGGTGTGTCCCCCGTTGCTCATCCATCAAGGTATGTCAAT